>ML107426.1:0-54223 GCA_003697995.1 Taxidea taxus jeffersonii | reverse complement strand
GGGGGGGAAGCAGGCTCCCTGCTGAGCAGAGAGCCTGACTCTGGGCTTGATCCCAAGACCCTGGGATCATGACCTGAGCCGAAGGCAGAGGCTTAACCCACTGAGCCACCCAGCCGCCCCCAAAGACATACTTTTAATAAATACCTCTTATGTTTACAATCATGTATAAATTCTGTGTGTGATGAGACAGATAATCTGACCAACAAACCCCAAAGTAGTCATTGTCATGTCCTCCAGAAGATTACAATCTAAGGAGTGCTGGGTGTATTTATAGGTATATGAAACAAGAGAAAACAAGAGTTTGAAATTGGCTACATAAATGTGGTAGAGTTGTCACCCATTTTTTGTTGCACATTTATACTTTCTCCCACTTACAGATAATCATTTACTTGAGGGTGAGGACTCTAACCACATTTGTTTGTTAGAACTTCTGTGGAAAAATTGGGACAAATGGAAAAGAAACCATTGACCAGCTGCATGTGAGTAATTCTTTCCCCAGGATAAGCCCACTTCAGCTGTTAAGTGGAGAATGGCTTGGGTAAGGTGTTGTAGAACAAAGGTCACAGACTCAGCCATGTTTGAAATAAGATTTTAATTCCTTTTCTTCCACTGTGCAAGCAGATTTGCAGAAGGAAGGGAAGGGACCATCCAGGACTCCAACCTCACTTCTAGGAGTAGAACCTAAGATTCCCACCCCATCATTCCAAAAATTGTTTTGAGATCCACAGAAAAGATAGACCCTTATATTCATAAGTAAACCTACTTAACATATGCATTTGAAGAGCAATCTGTGCACATTTTGAAAACAAAAAAGTATCAGTAAAAATCGGCTATAAATTTGAAAGGAGATTTGAAAAGAAAAGAAAAAGCAATTTTCATTTAGGAAAATAAGTAAGGTATGACATGAGAGTAATACAGTGATTTTGCTATAGTTTAAAAAATTTTTTTTTACTTTTAAAATGTATGACATATAGTTATTTTGATTATGGAAGCTATGATTCCCCTCATCAAAGGTAGAATGGCCTTTCTCCCACACCTAAACAAGATTTAGCCTTGTTTCTTGAAATTTAATTTTTTTAAAATTGTGCTTCTTTGATTTGATTTTTTCCCTTCATTTTCCCGAATGGAAGTGGCATATATTTAATTTTAAGTTTTAATTCAGTTAAACTTAATTATTTTAAGAAGCCATTTTTAGGTAGTTTTTGTTTGTTTTCATTTTATTTATATAATTCTTAGAGAGGTAATAGTATTGTTAATAATATTCTCTTTGAGGGGTACCTGGGTGGCTCAGTGAGTTGAACATCTGACTCTTGATTTCAGCTCAGGTCATAAACTCGGGGTCATGAGATTGAGCCCCACATTAGGCTCTGTGCTGGGTGTGGAGCCTGCTTAAGATTCTCTGTCTGCCCCTCCCCCATGTCCTCTCCCCAATACATAAATAAATAAATAAGGAAAAAATAAATCTCTTTGAGCTTCTGATGTGATCCAGAGACTTTAAATATGCTCCTTCATTTTATTTTCACAGTAGTGCTATCAGTGGCCATTAGTAATGTCTTCATTTTATAGCTCTATAGTCTGAGACTCACAGAGTATGATTAAATCTGCCCAAGAAACCATAACTATGAACCAGGACTAAGATTTGAACCCATGTATGTGTCTTAATTTTTTTTCCATGAAACTACCCACAAACATGTATAAATATGCATATACATATGGATATCCCATGTACGCACTTTGTTATGCACCCATCCTTAGTTGATAATTGATGGAATATTTTGTATTTCTTGGATTCTACTTAGTACACTGCTGGATTCCACCTGTGCAATTTTTGAAAAGAAATTAAATGATGCACTCCAGGAAGGGTTCACATTTGCTCATTATTTCTGGCTTAATCAAGTTAATGGGAAAGAACAAAAAATAGCTAAGACCAGAGCCCCTGCAACCAGTGTTGCGGGAAGTTATACCCCTGTTACTTTGACGTGTGTGTGTGTGTGTGTGTGTGTATGTGTGTGGCCAAGGGTCTAATTATTGGGCTGTTAACAATATAATTTAAGTACTCATTAAATGTGCTACCATTTAATAGACTTGTCTGATCACAAACCTTCATTAAAAGTCTTAGAAAGGTGTTTTTTTTAATCTTGTATTTTTCCATAAAATTCATCTCATTGGATAATTGAAGAGAGGTAGACTTTGGCCTGTGGTTCGCAGTAAAGAATGAAGATTGGGTGTGTGAGTGATGCTTAGAATTTATAATATTTCTTTGCTTTTTTATAGTATTGCAAATTATAGAAAACAAATTTGGGAAATTGTAGAGATTGGAAAAAAGAGGTGTAAAGAATAAAATGTGGGACAAACTTATATTTCACTTCTGAATATAAGCTAACCTTTACCAAGGATTAAGCCATTGGAAGAAGTTCTAAAATTCATGTATGGGAGAAAATTACAGATTTCCTCAAAGGGTTTTAAAGCAGTGACCTTTTCCATTAATATGTTTGCCTCCACTAGAAAGCTATTTCTAGATTTTAAAATTTAATCTTTTTTAAATTTTAATTTGATATTTTGATTAATTATAATTATTTTAAAACAAAGATTTTTCTCATTTCTGAAACCAGTTTTACAAAGCTCTTCAATGCTTCTTTGTGTGTCGTTCTCACTCATTTTAGAGGGCCGGATAGGAAATAACATTATTGAATACTCTGTTGAGAATCACATATTGTACCTTTTTTTTAAATCTCCAAATTACAATATGGAGACAAGTAAACTCACCCCAGGTCTCACGCCTAGATTTTTGTCTTAAATCTTAGATTACAGGGGTTTTTTTTGCTATACATATACCTATATATGTTTTTCATGATAAACTTTTAAAAACTCCTTTCTGTGCTATTTTCCATTTAAAGTTTTCAAGAAAACTTTGTCCTAGATGGGAAAGCTCCACCTGTGCCCAGGCCTTTGGATGCACTCACTGTTTACCTGCTCAGACATGATAAATTGCTCTCTCTGTTGGCGTTTTACATATAGAAAATGAACACCTTTTAAAAATCATCTCTTATTGAAGTATAATTAACATACAGTGTTATATTAGCTTCGGCTTTATGATATAAGATTTCAACAGTTCTATACATTACTCAGTGCTCATCATGATAAGTGTGCTCTTAATCCTTTTTATCTATTTCACCCATCCCCCACTGACCTCCCTTCTGGCAACCACCAGATTTGTTCTCTGTATTTAAGAGTCTTTTTTTATTTGTCTCTTTTTCTTTGTTTGTTTTGTTTCTGAAATTCCACTTGAGTGAAATCATACACGGTATTTGTCTTTCTCTGTCTGACTTGCTTCACTGAGCATTATACCCTCTAGGTCTATTCACGTTGTTGCAAATGGCAGGATCTCATTCTTTTTTATGGCTGAGTAATATTCCTGTGTGTGTGTGTGTGTGTGTGTGTGTGCGCGTGTGTGTGTGTGTGTGTGTGTGTGTGTGTACCACATCTTCCTGATCCATTCATCTATGAACCCTTGGGTTGCTTCCCTGTCTTGCCTATTATAAATAACGCTGATGCATATATCTTTTGGAATTAGTGTTCTTGTTTTCTTTGGGTAATTACTCAGTAAAGAAATTACTGGATCATACGGTGATCAGTAGCATATACTGATAATATGTCTCATGGAAGATGAGCAACAATATTCAAAAGTACACAGATGTTTTTAATCAATGAATACGTACATCATTTAATATTTGTAAATGATTTTTTAAAATTTAATTTTATTTTTTTTAAAAGATTTTATTTATTTATTTGTTAGAGAGAGAGAGAGAGAGCAAGCACAGGCAGACAGAGTGGCAGGCAGAGGCAGAGGGAGAAGCAGGCTCCCTGCCGAGCAAGGAGCCTGATGTGGGACTTGATCCCAGAATGCTGGGATCATGACCTGAGCCGAAGGCAGCCGCTTAACCACCCAGGCGTCCCTGTAAATGATTTTTAACATGAATCAAATTGTGTTTCTAAAATTCTAAAAATTATATAAATAAATTGTCCTCAAAATCATGTTAAATTAAAAATCCTCACTTCAAAAAATATCTGTGACCCTATTATGTATTATTCTATTAATAACTCAAGATCTTTAAATTAAGATAGATGTTTTTGACAGTCATACTTGCATCAAAATGGTAGTTCAATAGGGGGAAAAAATCTGTCTCCACCTTGAACTTAATCTTAGGCTTTGAACATCATCTTAGTGGGTCTATGCCTAAAACTTCTAGCATAAGTTATCTCTGAATTGATTTTGTTTGTCCAAATTGTGAAGAATTGTAATTCTTTCTAAAATATTTTCAGCTGAACCCTAAACAGATCTTTAGTGATAGAGATATTATACTAAAAATTACATGTTCATCTTTGGGAACCAGAGGGAAGGCCATGTGTTGCTTCTGTCTTCTAGAATAGATACACAGTCTTTCACACCTTGAAGAGGACGCCATAATGGAGAGGCAGCAAATATAGATTCATTCCTAAACACTTGTTTTTTTTTTTTCTCTTTTTCTATTATTTCAATAGATATAAAATCTGATGTTGATATGCTAATCTTCAGATCCTTACTCAGTACTTGGAACATTTTTATTTTAAATCATGATCCTTTTAAGAACTGGTCACTCTTGTGATACCTGGTTTCTGGTCACAGCTTCCATTTTTAACTGGAAGCAATATTGGTATAACTGGAAGCAATATTTTTAACTGGAAGCAGTGTTGGTATAATTCTAGCTTTCTCCCTCAGCTGAAATTTATTTGCATATGTGCAGAACATACCTCTTTCTAACTGCCACTTTTTGCATTTTTTACTTCTTTGGCATTTCACCTTCTCACACCCGCTTTTCCTAATTCCTCACCTTAAGGCCATCATTCTTACCCTGCATTTGGTGACTGTCAGATGTGCCCACATGCACTTCATCCTTTTACTAACAGAACTGTGACATGAAGAGGTGAATTTTAGTAACTAGCGCTATACACTCTCAAGGGGTAAGAGTGATAGGCTCTGTTGGTGTTGATTTGCAGGGTGGGGAGTCACAATGAACAGAATGGCTGTGGTGTGGTACATGAGACCCCTTCTTCTCCTTGCATGACTCCTATTTCATTCACTATCCTTAGCATTACTTACTCTTCATTGCTTTTCTCCTTCTCTCTGGTTTTTGTCCCTCATCAACTGAGGGATTACACTCATAAAATAAAAGTACTTCTCATGTACTTTAACTTTATTGACATTAATCAAGTATTGTTTTTTTTTTTTCTTATAAGTTTTACAGCCATACGTAGGATTTCTCAATCTTAGCACAATTGACATTTTGGGACAGAAAATTTGTTGTGAGAGACTGTTGTGTCGGATGTTTCGCACCATCCTTGGCCCTTACTCAATGCCAGTAGCACCCATTTCCCTAGTTGTTACATTGAGAGGTGCCTTCAGGGGTAATCATGTGCTTCAGCGGGGCCAGAATCACCCCCATTTGAGGGCCACTACTCTAGACAACTAGTCCAATTCCTTTCATCATTTCTTTCTACCTGTCTTATGAAATTATCCTGTTTTTAAATTACAGAACAATGATCTCATTTGACTTCAGGATGTTGGTTTCAACATTACTGGGCATTTCGTTGCCTCTGATTCTTTTTGTTTCATAATATGGTCTCTTCCAGAGCTGCTAATACACGTTCACAGTGTTGTTTTTGTGTGAGATAGTGAAAAGATAATGTCAGTGAAACACATACTGGGTGCCTCTTTATAGTTGATTGCCTTATCAGTCTAGCTACTGTTTGAAGAATATCTTGGTGATTACTCTGCCTTCTGATGTACTACCTGACCATTTTTTTCAAACCAAACTACCTGTTTCAACTTTTTGTGGAAAGTAGACCCCACATTATTATTATTTTCTTCCCGTAGCCCCAAAGCACAGAGCAAGCCTTTTGACTGTCCTGGTATTAGCACTGAAAGTTCTGCATTCTCGTAAACCCTTCGGTCATGAGAAATCCAGGGTAGTTCAAATCCTACTAGATATTTCTTTCATTTCCCTTGCAATTAGAGGATCTTAGCCCTACTTTAATTTCTGTTGTACAGTGGAGTGGGGAATTTAGTGCAGGGATACTGAGGTCCTAGGAATGTAGTGGGCTCATAGATGCGGTATGTGTAGTCTCACAGTGTTTTCCAGAAACTGAATTTGAGTGTTCATTGTGGACCTCCTGGCCCCATGTTCTTTTATATCTGGTTCCTCTACACATTTGTGTTGATTGCCTTGTACCTAATGGTCTTTGATTTGTAACTCACTATTTACTGACTGTTTCTCACTTTACTTTTTAGTAAAGAAAATCTTTGGGTTTGTGTAGATTTTTTACAAGGCAGACTCATAGATATATTTATTGTTCAAGATCTCTTTCAAGGGGCACCTGGGTGGCTCAGTCAGTTGAGCATCTAATTCTTGAGTTCGACTCAGGTCATGATCTCGGGCTCCACTCACTGTGGAGTCTACTGTCTCTCTCTTCCTCTCTCTTTGCTCCTCCCTCCACCACTTGCATGCTGCTAATTAATTAATTAATTAATTAATTAAAATCTTTAAAAAAAAAGATTTCTTTCAGCTATTCCCACAACATGAAATCAACTTTATGAAGTAATTTACGATCTTTTGGCAGAGATCACTTACGATCACTTTTAAATGGTTGCTTGCTCCAAGGCTATTAACTTAAAGACTTCTTAAACTTTACAGGTGAAATAGATAGCAATCTGTGTGGTGTTGATTAAGGATTATTAAAATTATCTCCATACTTAGTATATCTCCTCTGTAATGATATAGAAATATTCCAACTCTAGCTCAGTTCCTTCAAATTAAGGTTTGTATCCACAAATCTCCTGTTAAAATGCAAATTTGTGGGTGATAGCAAACTCATCAACATATAAAAATTGTACGATCAACTTGCTATTACAGAACCCTACACGAAACGCAGTCAGCTTTGAGAAGTGATAAATGGAAGAGTTATGAAGTTGGTTTGTCGGACACAGGTAACGACTCAGTTGTGACAGTTCCAAACAGAGAAGTATGGAAATGTGGACTGCTAGGATGGGATTGGCTAACAGAATATAAATTGAGAAAAAGAAATGAATCTGCCTCATAATTTGTCTGGGCCTACTTGTCTTAACCTGTTGTTTTCAGGAATTAATAAATACTAGGATCTTTAGGCTAGTTGCATACTACAGAAAAGTAAAGAAGAAAAGATAGTGATTTTACTTATTCCCTGCCCTTGGTAATATTGAAATGAGTTGGCCAAGGGCTCATTAACTCCAGCATGGCCAGTACCAATCCCATGATTCCTTGTCCTGATTTTATGATAGCAGTAGTCATACTTAGAAGCATCGGCAATCTGGTTGCTGATATTGTCTGTGTTTTCTTCCTACAATGACAAAGCACAAATTCATTGAGCACTTGAGCCGACCTATTGTTCTGGAGGCCTGTTCTTGGCACTGTTTTATAGGAGCTTCCTCAAGGGAACTCTGGCCAGAGTCTTGCTAGTAGTACCTAATAGACAGATGCCTTTCAGTTTCCCTTTGAAGATGGTATGGATTGCATGGACCACTCTCTCCTAGTTGGTCCATGGCTTAAGTTTCTCAAACTCTTCTTCTGGCCAGATACCAGTTGCTAGAGTGTCTTAGTTGTCTGTTGGACTCACTTAATTTCTGTTTCTATAACAGGTATTTAACAGAATGGTACTAGGATGAGACCTACCTAGAGTTTTTAATAAAAATGCAGAATCAGAGTCCCCACCCTTAACCTACTGAATCAAAATTGCCCCAGGAAGTTCTGCTGCATGCAGAAATTATAGATATACAACTCCCCACTCTCCATCAGTGATCTCATCATTAGCCATAGCTTTAAGTACCATTTGTTTGCTTCATTACTTGCAAATTTCTATCTTCACTACAAACCACTCTTTGAAACTCTGCTCTCATATACTTTGTTGCCCCTCATTTCTCCTCTTGGATGTTTCGTAGGTATCTCCAACTTAACATGTCCAAACAAAATGTTAAATATTCCCTCAGAACTTGTTCCTTCCACATTTTTTCCATATCTCAACAATTGGGACCATCTTTCCCAGAGTTTCTTCAGCATTATTCATTCCTTCCTGCACATTATGCACAGTATCCAACCTATCAGCAAGTTCTGTTGATCCTACCTCCAGATTATGCCATGGCTTCATATACTTTTTTCCCAAATCTATCCATTGCCTTTTTTCTAGCCCACCATGTGCCTTTTGTGATCTACTGAAATTAGCTTCTAATTTGTCTCCCTGCTTCACCTTTAGCTTGCTTCCAACTTATTCTCTGTATTTAGGAGCCAGTATCATCTTTTTTCTTTTTTTTTTAAGATTTTATTTATTTTCTTGTCAGAGAGAAAGAGAGAGCACAAGCAGAAGGAGCAGCAGGCAGAGGGAGAAGCAGGCTCCCCACTGAGCAGGGAGCCTGATGTTTGTCTTGATCCTAGGACACTGAAATCATGACCTGAGCCGAAGGCAGACGCTTAACTGACTGAGCCACCCAGGTGTCCCCAGCGTTATCTTTTTAAAATGTGACGCATGTCCTCTGTTGAAACCCTTTAATGGCTTCCCACTCCTCTTAAATTCAATTCACATCTTAGTGTGGCTTCTATAACAGCGCGTGGCCAATGTAGTAGGCCTCATCAGTTGGCCTCTGCCCCCAACCCATGGTCCTCACTCACTATGATTTTCCCTTGGTTCTCTGAGGGTCTTCTATCTTAAAACACTTGTGGGTACAGTGGCCTCTTCCCTGAAGACTTTTTTCCCTGTTCCTTGGCTCCTTACATTGTAGATCCCTTCACTCATGTCAGGGATCAGGTTAAGTGTCGTGTTCTTAGGGAGACATTCCTCATCATTTACTTTATTCAGACCTCCCTCATCCTCAGCACACAATATTCTCCCAGTTCCTTTTTCCTCTCCTCTACAGTACTTGCATGTTGTGGTTGGAGGAGGATGAGAACCATGGCTGCTTTCATCACTACAGAATACTCATCACCTAAAACAGTGCTGAGCCAGTCACAAACACTCATTGCATATTTATTAAATGAACTAATTAAGGTTTAGATTTTGTTTGTTCTTTTTTTTTTTTAAGATTTTATTTATTTATTTGACAGAGATCACAAGTAGGCAGTGAAGCAGGCAGAGAGAGGGGGGGAAGCAGGATCCCTGCTGAGCAGAGAGTCTGATTCAGGGCTCGATCCCAGGACTCTGCAATCATGACCTGAGCCAAAGGCAGAGGCTTAACTCACTGAGCCACCCAGGTGCCCCAATTTTGTTTGTTCTTAATGGAGGGCCAGTAAATGTTAGATGGGAAATAGAATTTGGGTGAGATTTTTAATAACTGATTTCATATTGAAAGTGGAAACCTATGAACTAAAACCTAACGTGGAGTTGTAGTAATTCAACTCTACCCCGTATTTCATCTGTCATCCTTTTATATGGTTTAACATCAGTATTCAACAACATTAACTAGCCAACACTTAACTTCCTTTACTTTGTGTAATTCACAGTAAGATTTTGTACCACAATCTTTAAAAATTAAGCATTCCAGGGGCGCCTGGGTGGCTCAGTGGGTTAAAGCCTCTGCCTTCGGCTCAGGTCATGATCCCAGGGTCCTGGGATCGAGCCCCGCATCGGACTCTTTGCGCTGCATGGGGCCTACTTCCTCCTCTCTCTCTGCCTCTCTCTCTGCCTGCTTGTGATCTCTGTCTGTCAAATAAATAGATAAAATCTTAAAAAAAAAAAGAATAAAAATTAAGCATTCCAAAAAAATAATAAAAAATAAAAATAAAAACAAAAATTCAGCATTCCAGAAATAGTAATTTTTTTCATTTATGTGGATAAAGAACAAACACAAGATTGACCTTAGATATAGGTGTAAAATGGCCATTTGCCTACACACTCTGACTTGAGGGAGGTTATAAAAGCAAAAACAACTAAAATGGTATTCATGATTGATTGTTGTTCCTGAAATTTCACCATTTTGAATATTGTCTTATCCTTGGGGTTCTGTTAAAATTGTATGTACATGAAAGGGTCATTACATTATCAAAGTTCAATGTACATGAGATCTGTCACATCACTTTTATCCTAGTAGAACTGGATAGCAATAAAATAGTTTTCTTCTTCTAGGAGTAAGAGTGAACTTTAAAATAAAACTTTAAGATAAGATCCCCATATAACTCTGATAGCATAATTTTATTGTTAATCAGAAATATTTATGTAGGATTCTGCCCATTACTGCACTGTGAGCTCATAAGAGCAAAAAGGAGTCTGTCATTAGGACACCACATCACAGAATTCACAAAATTGTATTGAAAGAATGATTAAGTGAGCCAAATATATAATAGAAACTTTTTATGGCTGGTGCCAGTATTTAAAATAAAAAATTCTGTACAACAATTGATACGATGTTAAAACATGCATAAATATGCTTATAGGCTGTGGAGGAAGAAATAAGTCTTAACTGGCCTTTTTTCATTGAAAATGCATAAAGTGTTTGATATTGGATACCAAGTGTCACACTTGGTGTTTTTAATCGTTGTAGTACAAATTTGCTTTGTCAATTCTTACATTAGGTCCTTTGTGTTTTCTTTCTCTCTCTCTCACTCTCTTTCTCTCTCTTTTCATTCTTTCTTTCATTGAAATGTAGTTGACACACAATGTTACACTTATTTCAGGTGTGTTTTCTCCTTTTTCATCTAACCATTTTCACCTATGCTTGGCTTATTTTTGTTAAGTAGTGCAAATATTGAGTAACATGTATTGACGTTGGCACACTTTCACAACCCGCCTGTGGCCTTTCTCCTCATTACCTTATCTGACACTCTTTAAACTGTATTTTTACTATTCTTGCACAACTGATTCTAGTGAAATAGAGAAGCCATCAGTTTTAATACCCTGTCTGCTACTTTTCTTACAGCAGGAGCTGTGGCTACTTCTGGGGTACCATTAGCAAGTTAAATGCTGAATATCACATTTTGGATTGTGGCCTCTTATGAGTCATTTGTCTTTTGAACAAGGTGTGTCCAATGTTGGAAAGAAATCATAGCAAGGTCTACACTGGAGTGCCAACAAGTTTTTCAAAAGGAGTTGCCACACCCAAACCTAAAGCATTTTTTTCAACAGCTAAGATTAAGAGTAATTAACATTTAATATACTCCCACTTATATGTCCATTACGTTTCCATGAAAATTAGCATTTTAGCCATGTGTGTCAGCACTCGTTTTAACTTCTTTATCTTTCAAAGATTTGTCTTTCTTGGAACAGTCTTTTCTCAGCAGAGATCTTTGTTTTAGATTAACTGCTTTTCTATAGAGAGTAATCCTGATCTGTGGAGGCTGATGGTTTAAATGAACTGATGTCAGCATGGTGGGCTCTTCACAGGCCCCCATTGCTCATTATGCAGGTAGTGAGGAAAAAGAGCTTAATGCTATGACCTTGTACAGATCATTGCTTTTCAGTGCTGAAATCTTCTCCTAAGTAAGTATATTCTTAAAGAGAGTACTTTTGTTGTTGTTGATAGTCTACTTTGTGGAAGGGGAGACTCCTTGATAGACATATCTTCTAAGGCTTTACAAAATAAGAACAATTAAAATGTGGGGTTTTTTGGGTCATTTGTTAACATTTTCTGTTTGTGTAATAGTAGCCACAGTTTTCTACTATTATATAGTTTTCTGTGACTATTTTTTGTGCACAACTTGGGATTTAACATCCTTCTGTGTATTTGAGAAAACCCTATCTAACATATATAAAGTTAAGCAGAGTTTTTATAGTATTTATGAATGTTTTGTGTGAAAATAAGTCAAAAAGATAAGCCCTATCCTATATGCATACTCACACATTTGGTGGGAAGCTTGTGGGAAGAAGGGGATGATGGAGAACATTGTCCTTTCTTGCACATAAGCAGACTTATTCCCTCATTTGAAAGACTTTGCATGCACACTCTAAACCACTGCAAAATCCTTCAACATTCTAGCTGCTTACTTCAAAATCCAGTCTAGTTATCAATCTTGCAATTCCTGGAACTGACACATTATTCAGGATTCTTAACCCCAAGGGGAAAAAAGGCTCCCCCATTTTTTTTGCTCTTGATTCTTTTATTTCATTAATATAGGCTAAGATTGCTTTAGCTATTTCAGCTATTGGAAATAAATCATAAAGATGGCTTTAGGCATCATACAGTACAAATCACCTTGCCTGTTCTCCCTGTTAGGTTTTTGAAATGTATGCAAGCTCCTGGGTGTGCTCTGGCTTACTGGCTGTGCTCTTCTGCTCTGCGTGAATGTATTGTTGTCTGTTCGTTCCTCCCTTTCTTGGTGGATTCTTGGATGATTTCCACTCTTTTGTTCTTCCATACAGTACTTCTGTGACCCCTACAGTGTAGTGGTTAACAGACTCAGAACTAGATTGCTTGTGTTTGTGGGTCCAACCAAGCTATGCAACTGTGGCAAGTTATAAACTGCTGTGCTTCAGTTTACTCATCTGTAAAATGCAGTACATTTTCTACGGGGTAGGTAGGTTATGAGCATAATAGAGTAAAAGCACAGAAGGGATTTGGAACTGTGCCTGACACATAAGAACTATGATGCAAGTGTAAGCTGTTAAATTTATTAACACAGACCTTCTACATGCCTCCTGAAGTGTTTAAATGTGACACTTTCTCTTGGGTAGATAACTAGGGAGGTAATTTCTGGGCCATAGCAATGAAATATCTTCAGTTTTACTAAAAAATTGTTAAATTGTTCTCTAAAGACATTGTACCAACTTATACCTATGATGTATAAGTTCCTTTTTATCCTCTACTTCAAGTCTGTTGTCAGACTTCTAATTTTTTTCAGTCTGACAGGTGACAGAGTAGCTCTCTGTTATTTTAATTTGTAATCCCTGACAGAGAGTAAAGTTGAAAATCTTTTCTAGTTGGCCTTTCTGGGTATTGCTATTAATATTCTTTGATTAAAACAAAATATACAATACTGTATCCAAGCATATGAAATAAAAATATAAGGAAAACTCACTTTTTATCTTGAGGAGGAAGGGGAATGTTATCTGTAACATTTTATTTCTTTATTTTTTTTTACACTGATCAGGATTTTATTTAAACTTTAGTGAACAATATTATAGAGACTTTGATATGTAAATGTCTAAAATGCTACATCTTAAATTTAGTTGGCAAAGAACGCATTTAGCTAGGAGTTTAGTCCTCCACACAGAAAAAAGATACTAAACTGTAAAACAAAACAAAATAAACAAAAAAACCCCCACTTGCTATTGTTTGAAAATCCTAGTTTTTCAGTAGATTATAAAAATGCATAAGTCTTGGGGCACCTGGGTGGCTCAGTGGGTTAAAGCCTCTGCCTTTGGCTCAGGTCATGATCCTAGGGTCCTGGGATCGAGCCCCGTGTCGGGCTCTCTGCTCTGCAGGGAGCCTGCTCCCTCCTCTCTCTCTGCCTCTCTGCTTACTTGTGATCTCTGTCAAAAAAATAAATAAAAATCTTTTTAAAAAATGCATAAGTCTTGGATAAGAGAATTGGCTGTACAAGAGTACTCTCTTTTCATAGTATTCCTTTTTACTTCATATGGGAGTTATTGCTTCTGCCGTAAGATTGAACTGTTACAGCACTGAAAGACAACTGTTTAGGGAAGATGCAGGAAAAGGAAAAGGAAATGTATATAAGGCAATATTTCTTTTATGTACAATAAGCATTATGGTGTTTTAGGAAGACAAGGTAAAAATTACTCAAGGCTAGCTTGGTTCTCACTGAATAAAAGCAATGGGCTAAATACTGAGCTCCTTGTATCAATCTAATAATCAGTGCCTTGGTCGCCATATTGGTAATCTCTGGGGTAGTCATCTCGGTACTCTCCGTGATATTCATCTGGGTATTCTGCCTGATAATCACTACCACTAATTTCAGACCTATTTGTTCCTTTTCCTTGACTTCTACTCTGAATGACAGGTTCTGTGGAAGCAGTGCCATATTTGGGATCATACACTTGCTGGCCAAGCCCAAACACACTCATTCCTTTCTGGGAAGCAACTTTGTTGGTTCCCATGTCTAGAGAAATCATTGTGTTGTCTGCTGGTTGTAATGTTAGCTTCTGATCATAGATGTCTTTTCTGGTACCTGGTGCTAACATTCCTGCCTGGCTGGCTCCTTTGTGGGGCCCATCTGCAGACTAATTGTGGTCTGGTCAATAGGTTTGTCATTTTGCATTTTGGGATCATAAAGATGCCTCCTGGTCTCATACTGTCATACCTGCGTGGCTGGCACATTTGTTGGTTCCCATCTGCAAACCAGTTACATTTTGGCTAGCTTTTAATTTTCATTCATCAAAATGTCGTTTGGTTTTTAGCATACTTAACTCCAATGTCAAGGGTTATATGGAGTCCTTTTATTTTAGCCAGACCTGCAAGAGCCACCAGTGTCGTCTGAACCTGGGTCATGTTTCCATTCTCAAAAAGATAATTTGCTTCAGATATGTCATGTGGCTTCATGCCATAAGAAGCCTGGATAGCTTTAATCAAGTTGCCAATATTCTCCAACTGAGGCCAGTTTAACGAGGACTCATTAACCTTCACTGAGCTTGGCTGTAGCTTGTTGATGAGCTTGCAGGGGGTGGTGCCATCTTTTAAGCGCAGCAGAGAGTTGGTGTCAGTGCGCTGTCACTTCCGTCTAAATTCGAAGATCTTCTTCTGCCTGATGATCATACTTGGAAGTGATCTTGCTCTTGACCTCTGCCAAGAACCTGTAATAAGGGCCCTTGTTGAAGGGAGTCATAGTGGTTCGGGTGGCGGGAAGAGACTGCGCTCTGGTCTGGGGGTTTCTCCTACTTGGCTTCCACACTCCTGGCCCTGAGGAGTGGCTGCATCACGAGATGCTCGGAGCTCGCTCCCCTGACAGGCACAGGAGATGCCCTGACTGGTAACATTTTTTTCTTTAAACACCAAAAATTTGAAGAAAACTTGGAAAATGTTTATTTGTTTTATCTGGGTGACGAGGAGCTGGTTATATTTTATATTATTTGTCATTTTCATAATGTTTCCAGTATCCCAGAAATTAAAAAATCAATTTAGGTTTCATTATCAAGCCAGGGAATCATGTTTGGGATTCAGCAATTAAAAAGTGATAGAAATATTTTAAATATCATTGATTAAAAAAATTAGTATGTATGTGTTATAATAAGAAAACCAAATACTTGCAATAACATTTTAATCTTAAAAGTATAAATAGTAGAATTAAAATAATGAGAACATTCAATTTATTTTAAAAATATAGAAAATAGGGGCACCTGTGTAGCTCAGCTTATTAAGCATCTGCCTTCTGCTTAGGGTCCTTGGATCGAGCCCCGCTCAGTGGGAGCCTGCTTTTCCCTCTCCTTCTGACCCTCCTTCTGCTTGTGCTCTCTCTCTCTCTCTCAAATAAATAAATAAAAATCTTTAATAAAAATTTTTTTATAACATGGAAAATGTATTTGGAGAGAAAATTCTCCAGCTTCCTGACAATAGAAGATGATTATGGTATGATAAAAAATAAGATAGCCTATAGAATATTGTATTTTAAATGTTTTCTGAATATGTTACCAAAATTAATTATGCTGTAAAATTTTACTTAAATATTGTATAAAAGTACCATTTTTCTTAATCTTAAAATGATTTCTATTTTATTTTATTTTTTTAATATTTTATTTATTTGACGGGGAGAAGCAAGCTCCCTGATGAGCAAGCAGCCCGACGACGGCCTATCCCAGGACCCTGGGGTCATGACCAAAGCCGAAGGCAGATGCTCAACCAACTGAACCACCCAGGCACCCCAGAATTATTTCTATTTTAGATATCATTAAAATAGGTTAAATGTGATGTTATTGCCAGTGTAAGGAGGCAAATGACATATACCCATCTGCTTTCATTGTTTATCTATATCTATCCAACTATATAGATATCTCTCTCTATACATACATTTAATTTGGTAGGCAGTCCTATCTTTGTAATAATTACTTAATTAATGTGGGAACTGATTTTAATATGGGCAAATGACATATATGATTACATCGTCTAGATAGCTTTCTTGTCTATGTTGAAAAGTTGTAGGTTCAGAGCAAAAAATTAAACTTAAATTTTACCCAATAGGGTTTAAAGGCTAAAGGGTCAATTCTCCTGGACAGTGTTGACTAGAACTCTAAATGAGTTTTTGAGAAAAGTATCAAATAATCTTTTGTGGATTTAAAAAAATCATTAGAGATATGTTCAATTCCTATGCTTTGAAGTTCCTACTATTCTACATGTGAACATGAAATCACCTATCCTTCATATTTCTTTCTTTCCTTTTATTTATTTATTTTTTTAAAATTTTCATTTATTTATTTGACAGACAGAGATTTCAGTCAGAGAGGCAGGCAGAGAGAGAGGAGGAAGCAGGCTCCCCGCTGAGCAGAGAGCCCGATTTGGGTCTTGATCCCAGAACCCTGAGGCCATGACCTGAGCTGAAGGCAGAGGCTTTAACCCACTGAGCCACCCAGGTGCCCCTATCCTTCATATTTCTCAACATGTTTCCCATAATAAATTTTTATTATTTAAGAAGATTTTTGATTTGATTATACTAGTACTCTGAATTAGATTTTCCAATATAAATTATAATAACTTATGAAACACTTCAGTGACTTAAGGATAGAATAATATATAATAAAACTGTTGGTCTCTTAATTTTCTAGATCCCAAAGTAACAAAGTCTAATAACATTCAGACTTGGCAATTTGAAAATTAGGTAAATTGTGGATAGAGTAGTCAGGTATTTAAGACAGCTGTATTAGGGCACCTTGGTGGCTCAATCGATTAATTGTCTAACTCTTGGTTTTGGCTCATGGGTCATGAGATTGAGCCCCACGTCAAGCTTTGTACTCAGTGGGTAGTTTGCTTGAAGATTCTCTCCCTCTGCCTCCCCCCATCTTAAAAAAATAAATAAATCTTTACAAAAATCTTAAACATTAAAAAAAGTAAAAATAGCTATATTGAAACATTTTTGAAAAACAAAGTATGCACATTTAAAGTGTACAGTTTGTTAAGGTTATATGTACACACACACACACGCATGCAACTATAAAATCATCAATACAGTTAAGATTGTGACATACCCATCACCCTCGAAATTTCCTCTGACCTCTTGGTAATCCTTCACCCTACTCCCTCGTTTCTAGCCAACCACTGATCTATTTCCTGTCACAAAAAATGAGTTTGTATTTTCTAGACTTTTACATATTTTTTTGCATATTAACACTGTTCATTAATACTGCACAGGTAAGGGGCACCTGGGTGGCTCAGCTGGTTAAGTGTCTGCCTTCAGCTCAGGTCAGAAATCCAGGAGTAGCTTTGTTGGGTGACTTTGGTCAAGCCTGTTTCATGATGTTGCGGTCACACTGTTGGTGAGGGTTGCGGTTATTAGAATGCTTGACTTCCCTAGAAGTTCTCTTCCAAAGATAGCTTATTCATCTGTCCATTGGCTGAAGGCCAAATTCCTCAGTGGCTTACTCCTGCTATTAGAAGGCATCAGACCCTCATATTTTGGCTTTTATATAGCATTGTTCAACATAGTGTTGGGCTTCCTACAGAAAGCATGTTACAAGAGAGAGAATGAGCATGACCAAAATGAAAGCTGAGTTATGTTGGAAGTCATTTACCATCTCTTCTCCCATATTCTATTGGTCACTCAGAACAACCCTGGTTCACTATGGGAGAGGGCTACACACCTGATTCACTGTAGGAGCTTGATGTCATTGAGGCCATCTCGAAGGCTAGCTATCACAATATGTTTAGGCTATTTAAAATCAAACTGTTTGGGACGACTGGGTGGTTCAGGCGATTCAGCAGCTGCCTTTGGCTCATGTCATGATCCCAGGGTCCTGGGATCGAGCCCCACATTGGGCTCCCTGCTCATTAGGGAGCCTGCTTCTCCTTCTTCTTCTGCCTGCTGCTCTGCCTACTTGTGCTCTCTCCCTCTCTCTAATAAATAAATAAAATCTTTTAAAAAATAAAATCAAATCAAACTGTTCAATAAGTTTTAAGATTCATGTAATTAGCCCATAAACCCACATAGCCATATCTGTTTGCCTATAATTTATGGGATGATTACATAACAGTCTTACAATTTATTGAATAATTTTAAAAGCACATATTTACTTAATACTTTATTACCAGCATTTGGAGGTAACAATACTACATTTCCTTTAAATGTCCTCTGTGTTGGGGTGCCTCGCTGGCTTAGTCGGTAAAGCGTGCAACTCTTGATCTTGGGATGATGAGTTCAAGCTTCACATTAGGGGTTAAGATTACTTAAAAATAAAATCTTTAATAAATAAATACTCTTTATATCTTAAGAACTTTTTGTTAAATCTGGTAGATTATTTCATCCTTCTGTGTTTTTTTTTTAGTATATATTTAAGTATTTATGAGAGTTTCAGAACAAAAGAGAACCATCTCTATCAGTAAAACCTTCAGCATGTTATAAAATAATCTAAATCTATTTTTTTAAGATTTTATATATTTATTTGACACAGAGAGAGAGATCACAAGGAGCCAGAGAGGCAGGCAGAGAGAGAGGGAGAAGCAGGCTCCCTGCTGAGCAGAGAGCCCAATGTGGGGCTCAATCCCAGGACCCTAAGATCATGACCTGAGCCGAAGGCAGAGGCTTAACCCACTGAGTCACCCAGGCACCCCAAGAATCTGAATCTATTATATATAGTTTTATCTTAAGAATTAGGGTTCCTGGGTGGCTCATTTGGTTAAGCGACTGCCTTCAGCTCAGGTCATGATCCTGGAGTCCCGGCATTGAGTCCCCCATCAGGCTCCCGGCTCCACAGGGAGTCTGCTTCTCTCTCTGACCTTCACCCCTCTCATGCTCTCTCTTACTTTCTCTCTCTCAAATAAATAAATAAAATCTTTAAAAAAAAGAATTAATAATAAGGGGCTCCTGGGTGGCTCAGTTGCTTAAGCATCTGACCCTTTATTTCAACTCAAATCATGATCTCAGGGATCAAGCCCAAGTTGGGCTTTGCGCTGCGCATGGAACCTGCTTAAGATTCTCTCTCTCCCTCTGCTCTCCCTCTCTATCCCTTGGCCCCTCCCTCTCCTCGTGTGTACACACATGCTCTCTAAAAAAAAGAAAAAAAAATAATTCTCATTAAATTAAGAAAGATTCACTAATTCAATATTTATTTTTCACAGGTCCTTCTGTAGCAAAAAGTTGTTCATATGAAGATTGTGATTTTATTATTCACACTTTTCAGTGCATTTCCAATATTTAGGTGTAGATACATTTTAAAAATTCTTCACTGGTGTTGCTTTGAAACTGGTATGGGAGGGCATAAAGAGGAGGATTTGAGTTTAAAAATAAATCCCACTTAGAAATTCGGCATACTTTTAAAAGATCATGTAAAGCTAAATTATAGCTTATACTTAAACTCTAATAAAGACTCAAAATATTAATAGATGTTCTCCTATATTACCACTAATAGCGTATGTGACTCAAAATAAGCCCCCACTGCAAACAATGAGAACTAAATTGAGCACAGCATCAAAAATCTGGCAGTAAAATCACTTTGCCCCACCCTGTAGCACATGCTGTTCCCAAGAAAGAAGCAGAACGTTCTTAGTCTTAAGGTTTGGCAAAGGTTCTCATCATTTTCAGACCTCCTTCAAACTCCCAGATCTGTATTCAGTTTCGTTGTTCTTTTCATACCCCTGCCTGCCTCATCTGCTCTTGCTGATGACTTTATAAACCTTCAGGAATCCCTCCACAATTTGATGTAATTTTAACTGCTCCCCAAAACACAAATTTAAAGTGAGCAGGTAAAGTAGCTTGCCTTTGCTTAGTGAATTGAAGACTTACTAAGGGTAGCGGGGGGCACCGTATATTGGCTGGCTGACAAAACTGAGTAGGCTAATAAGCTCAGACTGTTCCGTTTCCAAGATAACTCTTTATTTCCCCAGTATTCCATAACTTTGTAAAGAGTACATCAGTCACTGACACTGCAAGACGCTTTGGCTTCTCAGACCCCATTAGGCTCCCTGAGTGTAGCTGGCACAGCACACAGGCATGGGCATAGCACATGACAGGGCGCAGGGCACCAGGTATCTATTCCCAAGAATGAATGTGGAACCTAATTTTTTATTTACCTGGAATTTCTTCCAGATAAATGTTAATTAAATTAGGAATGTCAGTGTTAAGAAGCAAAGTCTTGTTTTCTAAATTTGCTCCTTGAATCAGAATGCTTTCCTTAGATTAATTTTAAGCATTCATTACATTAATCAATATTTATGGAGTTTCTAATAAAGGCCAAGCAACCATGTTCACAGTAGTGAACAAAAAGAGCAAGGGGATGCCTGGGTGGCTCAGTTGGTTGAGCAGCTGCCTTCGGCTCAGGTTGTGATCCTAGCATCCTGGGATCGAGTCCCACATTGGGCTCCATGCTTGGCAAGGAGCCTGCTTCTTCCTCTGCCTGCTACTCTGTCTGCCTGTGCTCTCTCTCTCTCTAACAAATTAAAAAAAAAAAATCTTTAAAAAAAAAGAGCAAGGTTTCTACTCTGGGCATAAATACCTTAGCATTTGAGACTGACAAAAGGGGGTAAATAAACACACTTCAGGTAGTGGTGAGTGTTATGGTCAAAAGCAGTTGGAGGGATATGCTGTCAGAGAAGGCATCACTGTGGAGATGACATGTGAACTGAAAGGAAAGGCAAAAATTGGGGCAGGTGCATTCGAGGCAGAGAAAATAGCAAGTGCAAAGGAAGGCCCAGAGGCTAGAACAAGATTGACATGCTTGAGCATCAGATGGATAGCCATCACTTAGTGCCCAAGACAGGAAGTCTTAGAAAATGGGGTCAAGAGGTGGGCAGGGTCTTGGCTTAGCATAGTGTGTCTTTAAAATTTAAAATTTATTTTATTTTTCTCAGTTTACTAAAATACATAGGCCATCTGCCTCTTTGTAGCAGAGTAAATTTCAAGTTAAAGGGCTAACTGATGAGAATGTCATTGTTTTGGCTACTTACTTTTTTTTTTTTTAAGGTTTTATTTATTTATTTGATAGAGATCACAAGTAGGCAGAGAGGCAGGCAGGGAGAGAGGAGGAAGCAGGCTCCCCGCTGAGCAGAGAGCCCGATTTGGGTCTCGATCCCAGGACCCTGAGACCATGACCTGAGCTGAAGGCAGAGGCTTTAACCCACTGAGCCACCCAGGCGCCCCCAGGCTACTTACTTTTGAAATAACTTAATTTGCTGATGATGTCTCAAGTTTGGGAGATGTAGTGTAAGTAACCTGGAGCTTACAGCCAAGATCATGTAAGACATTTGTAAGCAAGCAGTCAGGAGTAGCATATAAAGAGGAAGGATAGTATCCACACTTTGCCTTAATTGAATACTGCACTTATCTATTAATTTTGTGAAAATAGTTCAGTTGGAAGTTGTTTTGTCTATAGATTTGTGCTTTCTCTAGAATGAGGTGTGCCAGTAGGGTGCAGATAAGTCCTTGAACCCCAGCTTCCAAAGTGGTTGACTACCAGATGGTCAAACTAAGAGATTTACTGCAGTTGAAAATGTAAATTGTTGGCCTATATGCTTTTTTAAAAAATACTTTATTTATGGGGCGCCTGGGTGGCTCAGTGGGTTAAAGCCTCTGCCTTCGGCTCAGGTCATGATCCCAGGGTCCTGGGATCGAGCCCCGCATCTGGTCTCTGCTCAGCGGGGAGCCTGCTTCCCTCTCTCTCTCTGCCTGCTGCTCTGCCTACTTGTGATCTCCGTCTGTCAAATAAATAAATAAAACCTTTTTAAAAAGTACTTTATTTTTGAGAGAGTGAGAGAGAGTGCACATGTGCAAGAGTGGGTGGAGGGACAGAGGGAGAGTGAGAAGCAGGCTCCTCATTATCCCAGGACCCCTGGGATCATGACCTGAGCCAAAGGCAGACACTTTACCAATTGAGTCACCAGGCACCCCGAGGACTGTAAACTTTTTAAAGTATGTTCAATTTTAAAGTATATACGAGAAATACATTTTATCATAAATTAGTTTAAATGCAGTAGATCTGACATTTCTTCCTGAGATATTTCAAATTTCTTGGACTTATAAATTTCACTCAGAGTGATCAAATTTAAAAACAAATAAATCTGAGGTTACAGTGAATTACTTTCTACTCAGTGTCTAAGTACTGGGGCTCATTCTTCAGAATTGAGACAAGTGACAACCACTCAATGTATGTGGTCCTTGACTACTGTGTTTTTGTCTTTATGGTTTTAATATATATGTATTAGAAGTAAAACTAACATAGCAAAATAAATATCCCATGTGAGTGAAAAAATAAGCCTATGATTTCTCAAGAAAAAAAAAAACTCAAATATCAACCTTGTCATGAACTTTTTCGTGCTGCACCAGCACAAAACAGTGTTAATATACACAAGGAGGGGACTGACAGGGCTAGATGTAGTGCCCTTTATGGTACCATCTTTGTTGGCATGCTGACCAACACAGGGTATGGACTAGGAAGGCCCAGGAAGCACAGACTCAAACCTAAAAAGTTTGGGCAGATTATGAAATTTGAGTCTTGGCTTTACAGAATGCAAAACGGGGGCGCCTGGGTGGCTCAGTGGGTTAAAGCTCAGTGGGTTAAAATATAAATTTCTTTTATATGTATTTCCTTCCAAAATAGCTACTTCTTATTAAGACTCCTTCCTGTTTTGTTGTTTGTACATGTGTTTTAAAGAGGAAAATGTCTTACCTTAGAGATAGAGTATTGAATCCAGAATGCCACTGAACCAGCACAAAGTTTAGCACATTTAATATATATTTTGTATAAATATGAACATTTATAATATAAACTTAAATTTAATTTTGTAAATTAATTTTGTTCAGACAAATGAAAATTAACCAATGGAAGGAAAGTCAGTATATAAATATAATTCACTGTCAATGCTGATACGGAATTCAGGAGGTCTGGATTTTATACCCTTACTTGTTATTTGTTCATTTGTGCCTGTTTCATCAGCTTTGAAATTTAAGTAATATACTGGTAAGTGTTTAGGATAAGAAGGTGTGGATGTTCATATGTGTGCATATAATTCATCATACTTTAGATTTAAATTCATTATATGAGGTGTCCATGGAGTACCACAGGCTTAGCACAGTACCTCGCAAAACATCAGCACTCAATATATTATTAACTCTCCTTAACAGCCAAGTTTTCCCTTTTTTGTACCCCCAAAGGGTACTTGGATGTTTTGCATTTTTTTTTTTTAAAGATTTTATTTATTTAGTTGACAGACAGAGATCACAAGTAGGCAGAGAGACAGGCAGAGAGAGAAAGGGGAAGCAGGCTCCCTGCCAAGCAGAGAGCCCGATGCGGGGCTCGATCCCAGGACCCTGGGATCACGACCTGAGCTGAAGGCAGAGGCTTTAACCCACTGAGCCACCCAGGCGCCCCCGTTTTGCATTCTACTATCTTAATATTATAACAGTACTGAATTACCTCAAAAATAACTTTTTACCTATGTGCAGTTAGCAACCAGGAAAAGAAAAAGAAGGGAGGCAAGGAGAGAATACATTTCATTCCCTTTTTTAGGGGATCCCAGATGACAAGAACTTACATGTTCTCCATTTACTGGCTTTATTCATCTGAACGCACAGATATTCCTTCTTTGAAGGCTGTTATTTTGTTTCTGAGGCTTTCTTTGGGTTGTTTGCTTAGTGAGAGGGTAAAAAACTTTTTTCCATCTTGCCTTGCCTTTGGAGAGCTGGGGTGCTCATGTAGACTGATGCCATAGGAGAGGGAAGCACATCTTCAGGGACTTACTGTGACTTACTAAAGCCCCTAACAGTGGTGATGGGTGAGGTCAGAGGGTAGCACACCTTGTCCACCCAGCCCCTGTGATCTGAATCTGACTTTCCTGGAGTTGATTGCCTTTGCCTTTATCCAGCTCCCTCCAGGCCCAGTGGGATCTTAAAAGTAAGACAGAGAATTTCAGGTGAACACAACTGCTTGGCAAGTACCTTAAGAAACGCTCTTGTGTAAGTGGCTACACCATTACTTTGCAAGTGTGTCCAGTTCCATTGTCACCTAGGTATGTTTATATGCCTTAGTCCCTGAAAACACTTCAAGGCATAAATGTGAATTTCAAGTTGATTTGCTTCTGTTGTGTGTGATGATTTGATGCTGAAGATCCTTTGCAGACAAAGAGAATGAATAACACATTCTTTCTAGAACCAGAACTTAAGAGTCTCCAGTGACGTTAACCACTGTGCTTGGACCAACAAGTGGAGGATCTTGGCAATCTTCACCTTTCTTGGGTCCTCAGTGGGCATTTCATTGCCTTATGTGCTTAACATATTTTCATTTACCTCCAACTTTGCAAGTTGGTCATAGAAAATTTTTTTTTCAAAACCTGATAAACAGGCAAGTTCCACAGTTTAATTCCCTTAGTCAGGGTTGAGTCATTACTGTTTTCTCACCTTCACACCAGATGTCATCATTGAGGTTTGGGATTTGCTGAAACACTTTCCTCAGAATAAAAAGTTTCACAACTTCATGTAGGTTAGGTTTTTCATTGTGTCTGATTTTTAGCATGCTTGATTAAGTTTAAATGCTGGTAACTGGTTGAAAGCAACCGAACCAAAGGAACTAGGAATGGTATCACAGATTCTTGGAAATTAGTTATGGTTAAAGATTAGAGCGGACTCTGCCGCTGCCTGTCTTTTTTATGTAAACATAAAGTTCAAGGGTCACACATGACACAGGAAAAAAAAGTAACTTCTGCAAAAATTTTTTTAACTCTTTCTTTAAATAGTTTCCTGCTTGTACCCTATTTGCAAAGTAAATGAAACAGTTCCACTTCCTGGCTGCTGGGCTTTAACAGAAATATATCAGATAGCAAACTTACTGTCAGATGAGTCACAGTATTTTTCACCTGCAGTTGAAGATAACGCTGCTCTGTCCCAGGTCAGTCCCCAGACCTCCGAGATGCTGTTTCTGGCCTTGAATCTACTTAGGGTACAGATCACTCTCATACCTAGCTGAGGTTATGTTCTCTACTCTCTCTGGCCCTCAATAGGTAAACATCCCCTACGAGGCCAAAAACAACAAAGCTGAGAAAACTTGGTTGAATCTGGAAACCTGTTATTAGTTCGCCACTTCCCATACCAAGAGTACGTTCTTGCTTGTTTCCCAGGGTCTGACTTTGGACCCTGTTCTCTGTTGGATGTGACCTCAGCACCTCTCTAATATAAGAATTTACACTTTCCTCTCTCTGCCTCATTTCATGCTTTTTTTTTTGGCATCCTACTACTAAATCTTTAGACTACAGATATTTTTGGTGTTTCTCCCTAATTTGAATGGACTGTTAGGTTTCTCCAGTCATGGTGTGCCCACCTCCTGTGCCTTCCAGACTTTCACTCACCATTCCTTCCACTCCCCCTGCCACCTCCCCAGTCTTATCTACCTCACTCAAGAGCCTTGTCTCAAGAGTGAGTTTGGTGCCTCTTAACCTATTGGTTAACCTTCCCCATCATCTAATGGACCTCACCAACCTATCTCTCTGCCTGGGGTGATGCCATCAGGTCTTTAAAAGAGGGTATGGCTGGGGCTCCTGGGTGGCTTAGTCAGTTAAGTAGGTCAGGTCTCAATCTCAGCTCAGATCTTGACCTCAGGATCATTAGTTTGAGCCCCATCCCATGTTGGGCTCCATGCTGGGTGTGGAGCCTACTTTAAAAAAGAAAAAAAAAGGAAGAGAGTATGGCTTTGTGCTAATTGGTCCCTCTGGTTTCCCTTTGATTGATTTTTCCTTGTACTTTTTCTCACCACAAATTTCATGTTGAATAGAAAATGTAAGAAAAACACACATCCTTCTTTTATTTACTATTTAAGTAAAGTTGTATCACCTAGCCCCTGTTTTAGATGTCACTCCACTAATCTTGTTCAGTCTGTTAATATGAGGATGGAGACTTAATAGTAAATTAAGTTTAATTTTACTAGCAGAAAGTAATACTTCAGAAATATCTGCTCTTGAATAGGGATGTGTCCATTTAGATGAGGATTTAATAGTTCTCTAAAAGGCTTTGCTTGGATGCCCAGACTCCTGCCTACAGACTGCTGCCATTCTTTTCTTTGATCTAAAACCATGCTTCTCAGACATTAATGTGAATATGGGTTTGTACATAAAACAGACAAAATACATACCTTGGTCGTTATGGGCAGAATCACCTTTGAAAATCCCTTTTGTGGGGCGCCTGGGTGGCTCAGTGGGTTAAGCCTCTGCCTTCGGCTCAGGTCATGATCTCAGGGTCCTGGGATCGAGCCCCGCATCGGGCTCTCTGCTCAGCGGGGAGCCTGCTTCCTCCTCTCTCTCTCTGCCTGCCTCTCTGCCTACTTGTGATCTCTGTCTGTCAAATAGATAAATAAAATCTTTAAAAAAAAAAAAAAAGAAAATCCCTTTTGTTTGGCCCTTCAACCGAACACTTTTTTGAATACAAATCATTTGCCAAGATTTAAAAATCAGGAAATCTCAGCAGAAATCTAGATTTTTAGTTCAAAAAAATTTTAAATCTGACAGCACTGTGAGCCAGCTCCAAGGAACAGCTGCCTCTTGACACGAGTATGTGCTTGTTGGTTTGACATGAGTATGTGCTTGTCCCGCAGGCCTCACTCACTTTATTCGCTGTTGGGCCATATAGGCATTTGCATTTGTGATCCTTGTCTTAAAAGGAGAAGAATGGTTGGAGCCAAAGACAATAAAGCGTAGATTTTCACATAGCAGCATTTTCTTTTGGAGAGTTAAAACATACAAAAAAATTATAAAAAATAAAGTAACAGTCTTGTATTACCCACCACCCAGAATAAGTCACTGTTCAGTTTTGGGAAGTTTGCTTTCAGGGATTTCCTGCTATAGAATTTTATTAGGATATGAAGGAGTTAATTTCTTCCTCAGCAGGCTTCCCCCTGTTCTTAATGATTTTGTTATCTTTTTCCTCAGGAGATGTAATTATTTCAGGTTTGCAGAGTCTAGTCATTTTGTGACTAAGGCATTAGGCTTTTTCCAAATCGGGTACTTAACTGGTTCTTGGTTAAGGATTCTCTTTGACCACTAGGCCCAAGTAGAAAACATGGTTGTCAGTTGATTTCGTAATAGTTTAAATAGGACAAAGGCCCAGTTATAAGTACTTTTATCGGGCTAATTTGTGAATATTCTTAAATGTGGGACATTTCAAGGCAGTTAGATTCATCTTAGTTCTGACCTTACCTGTTTAGGAAGGTCTATTTTTCAGATCAGTGAACAGAGTCAAGTATTCAACTAGACCAAAGTTGAGAAATCCAGCCACCTTTCTCATGTGGTGTGATATCTCTAGCCACACCTCCATTGCCTTCAAACCTTTGTACCAAAGAGCTCTCCCCTTGGGAATGAGTGTGAGAACCCATTTGACTTTTGCTCAGACTACTTACATAATGATCAACTTCTGATCTGCGGTTACTGTGCATTTTAGCATTTTGACCATACTCAGGGGTTTAGGATGCAAATAATTTTCTTAATTAGGATTTAGACTCTTTTGCTTTCTCCCAAGAGATAATTTAACATAAATTATTAAATTCATATGTATGGCTGTGATATACAAACAAATGTATAACAGGGATATAAACTATATTTTCCGATGAGATAAAGTATAGAGCTCAACACTTTGGTATTTAATTAGTCTTTAGTTGATGTCAGTATCTTCCTTATTAAAAATATGCATTATCCTAGCAATATCATGGATTAGATATAGTTCTATGGTCTATTCAGGAAGCCTCACCATGTCATAGCATGGGTCCAGTGGGAAAATACACTCTGTGATACACGTATTGGAAAAGGATGCAAAGATGCTTGGAATGTGACTTTCTTACTCAACCACAACCCCGAACGTGGTGTACGTGACAGCCTTTTGTGCCCATAGATGCCTGCAGACTCTGGTGTTCTTGTTGTTTACACCTTGCACCTCAGGCTAGAGCCCTCTCTCCTTCACTTTTCCCAGCTCCAAGAGGTATATTTGGCACATTTTGGCCCCTGCAACCCATCTCTTTCCCTCTCTCTCTCTCTCCCTTTTTTTTCCCCATTTCTCTTCTGTTTCATTCCCATGAGTACCATGTTGGTCAACAATATGGTATTTCTGAATGAATACACTCTGACTCATTACAGCAACGGGCCATTTCTGTTTGTCTTTCTGTAGCAAATGTTTATTGTTCTTATCTTAAAGATGAATTTGAAAATGCATGTATTGGACTCCTTTGTTTGTCTGTAATCAGGTAAAGCACTGTCGTTGTTATTCCCAAATATACATTTCTGTTATTCAAATCTAAGAGCAAATTCCCCTAAGAGAGGACACAAGATTAAGCAGTGTCTGTATACCACCAAATTTCAGTGTCCTATGAACCAGCTGGTAACAGGTTTTGCTTGAAGACCAGCAGGAAGTTCAGTCCAGCTAGACTGGGGAATGGGGGTGGGGAACAGAGGGAGAAGTGGGGGCCAGATAATGTAATATCCACTTGCTCATGATAAACAGTTTTTGTTTCATTATAAATGTGATAAGAAGTCATTATAAAGTTTTGGCTGCTGGTTGGAAGGTGGACTGTGGTGAATAGTGGATTGTGGGGAACAGTGAAAACAAAGAGAACTGTGAAAATGCTTTGGCAAGGGTCCAGGGGAAGATGCTTATGGCTTAAACTAGCAGATTAGTAGTGGTGGGAAGAGGTTTCAGGTTTGCACTGATCTTGAAGGTAAAGCCAGTAGGATTTGCTACTGGGTTGGATGTTGCCTGTGAGAGAAAAAGAGGAGTCCAGAGAGACCTCTGGTTTGAGTCAGTTTTTATTGAATCCTTCCCTTCAGCACACAAGTTATCCAAGTCATTTCTTCCTTTCAGAAATCAGTTTTGAGCCCGACTCCATTCCTTGGTTGCTTCTGATCTCTTCTCTCACCACTCATCTCTGGAAACTTACAGATTCTACCTGCTTTGTGAACTTTCTAACAGATTTTGAAATCTTTGATCTTTCATCAAACTCTTCTGATTGACCAAAGACCACACTCTTTCCACATAGTTTATTCAGTTGGAAGAAAGAGTTTCCATAGCTGTTCTGTCCTCAACCCAGGTACATACGTTGCCCCCTGGCTATAGTGCTCTATCTTTTAACTGAGAAGTACTAATGCCTCATTTTCCATTTATATATTTGCCCTGCGTGTTTAATTCCATGTTTCAATATATGTGCAGCCATGTAAGTTCCTGTCTTAGATAATTTAAAATTTAGAGGGATACAATTCAGTTCTAAATAAGTATTTTTTTTAAGTGATGAGAACATTTCATTTCCAATGTAGTGGCTGGTGGCTTGTTTGGTAAGAATTTTAATCACACTTTGACTAGTAATCAGACTCTTTCCTCCTTGCATTTTAAAATGATGACGTTCCTGGATTTTTCTGAGGACAGCACTCTGCTTTCAGTTTTCCAGGACTGGCCTTTGAAAACTCAGGAAACTACACTGAGTTTACCAAACTCTCCATTATGCCAACATCATACCTTTGCCGTTCTACCACGTGGGACATCTATTTTCCAATATTGGAAAGCCACTTTTGTGTTAGAAACTCTTTAGAAGGGGATGGGAAAATCCTTTATTTTAGGGGAAAAGTGACACCCTATTTACTGGTAATAAATCTAGAATTTTCATTGAGCTGACTTTAATAATAAGTTTTTATGAACCATGTTTAGCAAAGGGAATTAATTTCCTTTGAGTATCACCATGGACTTTCAGAAACCAAGAATGATTTATTTGCTTTGTGTCTAAGATTAACCAAGTTAAGAATGGAAAAATCCTATTAGATCATAAGAGACTGTTCCCTTCCCCACTGCAGGATTATGTGCTACAGTATATTTCCTAATCTTTGTTCTTTTTAATAACATTCTTCCTGTATCCATTTGAAAGCCATTACCCCCAAAATATTTCCGTGAAATTATATCGTGCATGATTTCAGATAAAGATAAATTTCTGATATTTGTTTTACAATACACACCAAAGTTTACACACCAAAGTTTATTTTTTTTAATATTGAGAAATATTTATCTCTATCTAATGAGAAAATCATACTAGCTCTCTACAAGTTTAAATAATAACAGTATTTTCTTGTACTTGAGTAACTTGCACTATAATTTTGGAATAGTGCTATTTTGTTTGGAACACAGTGTGAACTATGTGTCATTTGTCAGATATACTTTACAAAGGAATTAGAATGTGCCCTAAACTGAGAGGGAAACAGATCAGGGTTTGTTTTATTTTTTGACTTTCTGTTTTTAATATAAAAATGGTGGAATTGATAGACTAATGATGCCTTGGGACATGAATAACTCATTAAAGTGGTAGTCCATATTTTCAGAGTATAGAGATACACATGCCGAGCTGCCAGATCTCAGCAAGTGACTATTGTGGGTTGTCCCTGATTCCCACATGGTGTCCAGCCAGGACTTCAGTTGTTAAAAGTAAGTGAGAAAATTTAGAAAATATAACCAGGAAACAGTGTAAATTCAGTTAATCAGCAAATTAGTTATTAGGTATGTCTTTATGTCATACATTAAATGGGGCTACTATGGACATTTCTCTTTTAACATATGATCTGTGTGTTTGGAATTATTCTCAAAGGTGGTTTGAAAAATCAGCCGGCTTAAAAGAAAAACAAACTAGGGACGCCTGGGTGGCTCAGTTGGTTAAGCAGCTGCCTTCGGCTCAGGTCATGATCCCAGCATCCTGGGATCGAGTCCCACATCGGGCTCCTTGCTCAGCAGGAAGCCTGCTTCCTCCTCTCTCTGTCTGCCTGTCTCACTCTTTCTGACAAATAAATAAATAAATCTTTAAAACAAACAAATAAAAAAACTAGTTAACTTGAGAAACAAAAGAATAAGCCTGAATGTTATGTATCACTTAAGTTGGATTTGCATATTATCTTAGTGTCTGCAATTAAATAATCATCTAAATTAACAAATAACACTTTTTTCCACCAAACCAGATAAAATCTGCCAATTTACTGCTGAAAAATTGGCCATGGCTCCTCAGTCCTTCTAAGATGAAGTCTAAACTCCTTAGCACAGTATATGCTTCAACATCAAGCTGTGCTCAGTACTCTCTTCCGTTTCTTCTCTTCTTCGAATCTCCCTCCTGCCCCTCACCCATATCCCAGTGGTCTCATGTCTTTATTGCTGTGGATTCTGCTGTCACCTGCAACTTCTTCTCTTTCTTTACTTGGTAAATTACTATTCATCCTCCATGCCCAACATCAAATAGCTGGGCAGTTTTTCTGGGGTTGACTAGGTGGCCCTGAAATATTTTATATTCTCTGGGTTTTTCTAAGGCTGAGATGATGCTTTTTTCATTTCTGTATCCTTCTCTTCATCTAGTTCCTGCCCCACTATCTGCTATGTATTTGATAGTCGGGATATTGCAGGTATTTATGGAGTTTGTCAGTGAATTAATGAATGAATGCTACAGTATCCATCCATGAGTAGATACTAATCAATGCTTTAATGACTAGTATCCAGTGTTTTCTATTCTGGTTCTTCATTGTTCACAGAACTGAATAAATCTAGAGCTATCATATTTTGGTACAGAAACCATTTTTTTTAAATTTGCTTACCTTTACTTTGAATTCAGTGGCAGAATTTTATCATAATTATCTTAGGGAAGCTACCTGATCTCACATAATTGTATACTAAATACTGTGTGCATTTACACTTCTGTGCATTTGTTTGGGTTAAGAATGATATCACAGTATTCAAGGAGTTCTCAGAAAAATTTAGAAATATCCTACTAAAAATCAAAGTATAACATGAATCCATAGCTCTTTTACTTGGAATCTCTTTGGGGAAGCTGAAGAATGAAATGAGAAAAAAAATGTAGAGCTGTACACAGTTGCATGAAAACGCTCAGAGGATAAAATAATTGCTAAGGAAATTTAGAGTGATGTGTTGAGATGGATAAAGAAGGATCAAGGAAGGAGGTAACGAAGGAGTGTGATAAGGGTAAATGGGGGACAGGGTGCTGCAGGAAGTTGGGGGCATCATAATAAAGGTACAGGCTGTGGAGAATATTTCCTTGATCCCCCTTTCTTACTTTGCCTTTTCTCTAGACACTCCAGTTTGCCTGCTTCTATGCATAAGATCATACTAGCCAAGTTCTGGGAAAGGATCCAGTAGGAAGCATGCAAGAAACTTCCTGGCTATAACAGAAAATTGCTTCAATATTAGATTGCTTTGTTGCTTGGGCCTCACATCTGTTTCCTTGTCCTTTCACCAACCTCTGTGCTGGTTAAAGTAGATCTCCTGATTCCTGCCTTCTTGACCTTGTTACCATTCCAGAAACCATTGTGCCTTGGGGTTCTCATCTATCTGCTTGTTTGATTTTCTTTCTTTTTTACTTTTGGTCTCTTAGCTCCTATGATCTCTATGTTCTGATTTCTGCCCAGCTGAGGTTCCTGACTTGCTATTCTCACTCAGATCCTTTGCTTGTTAGTGTTGCTGGCTTACTTTCTATTTAGTTTCTGACTTCTAGTTTTTCCTATAGTTGGCTTACTCTCTATTTGCATAGACTGCATTTCCAATCAGAAAATATTGTAGTCTCAGTTTCCTGCCCTGCATCTTGTTCTATCATAACAATCAGCTCACTTGCCATGAGTGATTCATTTATGGGAATACTGAAAAAAAAATTAGGATAAATCTGTGAAGGGATTTCCTAGATAGGTTGAAGTTTTTATTTCACACTTTATGTTAGTGGCTTTTGAAATGGGGGGCTTGCACTTCAAAATACACAGGGTGATCCACTGGGGCATGAAAAGAAATTATTATAATGGCTAGTTTTTATCTTAAATTTTAAAAAGAAACACAGTTATTTAAAATACAAAAGAAATGAAAATAGAAATATTTAAAATAAAAATAAATGATACAAATATTTAAATTATAGATTTACAGAGAGAATCCCAAGTTACTCTGTATGCCAGGTGCTTACATATCAAGTGTAGCAACAAGTTTCTGGGAGGAGGTGTCTGAACTCCTTATCTTGTAAAAGTTGGGAGTGGGGACCTTCCCTGTTTATTCACTTTCATCATATTTGAGGAATTGCATTTTTGTGTGCCTGGATTTACAGATTGTGTTTTTAGCTTTAGCCAGAATAGCACTCAAAAAAATAATCAAGTGCCTTAAAAAAGATTCTGGCCAAGAGCGTACAGACTGTGAAGGTACTGCACATGATAAAACCAAATGTACAAATTTTATGCATCTGAGAGCTAGGAACCCAAGGCCTATAGTCCTAATACAGATTCTTCCTTAACTACACTTAGAGCAAAATTCAGTGGTATTTTGATCAGTTGTAACAGAATTTCCATTACCAAATATTTCCAAAAAATTGTTAGAAAGGCAGATATCTACAAATATCTTTGATGAAGAACCTCACCCAATGTGATACTTGTGCTTTGAGATAATAAGCACAGTGATCATGGTATTACCATTTAAAAATAGTGTTGGGGCGCCTGGGTGGCTCAGTGGGTTAAAGCCTCTGCCTTCGGCTCAGGTTATGATCCCAGAGTCCTGGGATCAAGCCCCACATCAGGCTCTCTGCTCAGTGGGGAGCCTGCTTCCTCCTCTCTCTCTGCCTGCCACTCTGCCTACTTGTGATCTCTGTCTGTCAAGTAAATAAATAAAATCTTTAAAAAAATTTTAAAAAAATAAAAATAGTGTTTATTTCACTTCTTTGCTTAACCTTTAAAATAACCACTTTTGCGCATGTTTAGTTATATATATTTAATTCTGAGACTAGATGTATATATATTTTATACATAAATAATATTCATATTTAGAGTACATGATCAAAAATTATTTTGGTGATTGGAGTTGTTCAGTGCTCATCAGTTGAAAATGTTTGGAGACCACAGGTACTCCCAGTGGGGGCTGGTTTCAGTCTGGGAGTGACTAGGTCAATTTAGACTTCTCTGAAGTTTATTCTAAAGAGGTTGAATATGGGATACTAATTTATTATTATTTAATTTATTATTAACCTAATCCATTAAATCATTAGGTTCTCATTTGAAATCATAACCTTTTAGGAAACTTTTAGGAAAGAATTCACTTCTGTTGGGAAATTAAGCTATACCATTTCCCTGAATACCCAGCATAGGTATATATAAACTAATTTTTTAAAAGATTTTATTTTTTTATCAGAGAGAGAGAACACAAGCAGAGAGAGAACAGCAGGCAAAGGGAGAAAGGCTCTCGCTGAGCAGGGAGCCCGATGTGGGTTTCGATCCCAGGACCCTGGGATCATGACCTGAGCTAAAGGCAGATGCTTAACCCTGACTGAGCCACCCAGGCATCCCTAAATTAATCAATTTTTGAGGAAGAGGAGATATATGTATGTATACACACACACACACACACAATTGAATTTTGCTCTAAATGTAGTTAAGAAAAAGTTTGTACTCAGAGTATAAGTATCACCTTTGACATGTGATTGCATCATGAGGGGTACTTTCAGTCTGCAAGTCCTTGGCAAGAATCTTTTTAAAAGATGAATGTATACATGTTTTCCTTGCTATCTGAAAATTTACCTTATGTCACTTCACTTTTACAAAAAACCTACATTAGTAGCTGTTTGCACTAACTGAAAGAAATCTAAAGAGGATTGCACTTTTACAAAATGGTAACTGCCTCTTTGCTTTATACCATTTTGCTTATGAAAGGTTTAATAGAAATCCTCTGCTTTTGGATAGCAGGTGAAGTTTGTATAGGTATGTATATGTGTGTGTATGTGTGTGTTTATATATACACAGAGACCCACACACATACTTTTCATGGTTTTTGTATTTGATAGCGAGAAACCAACTTTTGACCAAAAATCTAATTTTTATGGGAATATATATATAGATATATGTCGAGAGACAGGGAGAAAGCAGGGGAGGGGCAGAGGGAGAGAGAATCCCAAGCAGGCCCCATGTCCAGCACAGAGCCCAATGCAGAGCTCCACTCACAACCCCGAGATCATGGCCTGAGCCAAAATCAAGAGTTTGATTAACCAGTGCTCAACCGACTGAGCCACCCAAGTGCCCTGGGAATATATCTTTTGATAGCAAAGTGATGGCAAGTTCTCTTGTCAATGTTCCTTTCTATTCCTACAACAATTCTCATCAGGTGTTTGAACTTTGCAACTCGTAAGAAATAGGATGACATTAACATAGTATGAGATGGTCCTTGTTTTAACTAAGTACTAACCATATCTTTTTTTGAAGTTTTTATTTAAATTCCAGTTAGTTAACATACAGTGTAATATTCATTTCAGGTGTACAATACAGTGATTCAACACCTCCATACATCACCCAGTGCTCATCACAAGTACACGCCTTAATTCCCATCACTTTTTTTCACCCATCTCCCTACCCGTCTCCCATCTGGTCACCATCAGTTCGTTTTCTGTAGTTAAGAGTCTGTTTCTTGGGACACCTAGGTGGCTCAGTTGGTTAAGTGTCCGGTTCTTGATCTCAGTTTACGTCCTGATCTCAGGGTCATGAGTTCAAGCCCCATGTTGGGCTCCATGCTGGGGGTGGAGCTTACTTTAAAAAAAAAAAAAGAAGAAGAAAGGGTCTTTTCTTGATTCGTCTTTGTTCCCCTTCCTCATTTTTGAACTTTTTTTTTAATAGATGAATTGAGTCCTTTATTAATTTGACTTTATGCTTGTTCTTATTATATTTACTGTGTATATGATGCTACATTCAGTGCATGTTTTTCGTTATATGATCTATTTATTGTTTCTTTGGGCATTGAGGGAAATTTCTGTCTTTATTCTAGTGATTATCTTTGTACTATTACCTTTAAATATTTTTTTATTTAAATTCAATTTTGTTAACATATAGTGTATTAATGATCTCAGGGGTAGAATTTAGTGGTTCATCTGTTGTATATAAGACCCAGTACTCGGGGCACCTGGGTGGCTCAGTGGGTTAAGACTCTGCCTTCGGCTAAGGTCATGATCTTAGGGTCCTGGGATCGAGCCCTGCATTGGGCTCTCTGCTCAGCGGGAAGCCTGCTTCCCCCTCTCTCACTGCCTGCCTCTCTGCCTACTTGTGATCTGTCTGTCAGATAAATAAATAAATAAATAAATAAGACCCAGTACTCATTACAACAAGTGCTCTCCTTAATACCCATCACCCAATTACCCCACCCCCTAGCCACCTCCCCTCCAGTAACCTGCAGTTTGTTTCCTATAGTTAAGAGTCTCTTATGGTTTGCATCTCAGTTTTTATCTTATTTTTTTTTCCTTTTCTTCCCTCATGCTCATCTGTTTTGTTTTTTGAATTCCACATGTGAGTGAAATCATATAGTATTTGTCTTTCTCTGACTTATTTCACTTAGCATAATATCCTGTACTTACATCTGTGTCGTTGCAAGTGGCAAAAATTCATTCTTCATGATGGCTGAGTAGAATTCCATTGTATATATATACCACATCTTCTTTATCCATTCATTTGTTGATGGACATTTGGACTATTTCCATAGTTTGTCTATTGTAGACATTGCTGCTATAAACACTGGGATGCATATGCCCCTTCAAATCAATATTTTTGTATACTTTTGGATATATACCTAGTAGTGTAATTGCTGGATCGTAGGGTAGTTCTATTTTTAACTTTTTGAGGAAGCTCCATACTGTTTTCTAGAATAGCCGCACCAGTCTGCATTCCTACCAACAATGTAGGAAGTTTCCCCTTTCTCCTCATCCTCACCAACATCTGTTTTTTTCCTGACTTGTTAATTTTAGCCATTCTGACCAGTGTGAGGTTGTATATCACTGTGGTTTTGATTTGTGTTTCCCTGATGCTGAGTGATAGTGAGCATTTTTTCATGTGTCTGTTGGCCATTTGTATATCTTCTTTGGAGAAATATCTGTTCATGTCTTTTGCCCTTTTCTTGACTAGATGTTTTGGTTTTTTGGTGTTGAGTTTGATAGGTTCTTCATAGATTTTGGACACTAGCCCTGTACTTGTCATTTGTATGTCATTGTATGTCATTTGCTAACATCTTCTCCCATTCTGTAGGTTGTCTTTTAGTTTTGTTGGCTGTTTCCTTTGCTGTGCAACAGCTTTTTATCCTGATGAAGTCCTGATAGTTCATTTTTGCTTTTGTTTCCCTTGTCTTTGGGGACATGTCTAACAAGAAGTTGCTGTGGCCAAGGTCAGAGAGGTTGCTGAGTACTGGCCATATATTATTTACTACTGAAAAATAAAGTTCCAATGAATGTGTTTTCTGTCCATTCCACAAATAAACCCGGTAAAGGATTTGTAATAGAGAACTATAACATCTTAAACACATTCAGTGACTTTACTTAGGAAAGTAAAATTCAATAAAATTGGAGTGACTCTATTTTTATGTGAAGTTCTTCAGGAAAGGGGGATAGGTATCATAATGAGAATTCTATTTTTTTCCATTTTATTTTATTTTATTTCTTTTCAGTGTTCCAGCATTCTTTGTTTATGCACCACACCCAGTGCTCCATGCAATACATGCCCTCCAAAATACTGACCACCAGGCTCATCCAACCCCCCAACCCCCTCCCCTCCAAAACCCTCAGTTTGTTTCTGAGAGTCCACAGTCATGAGAATTCTATTTTTAATCCACATCATTTCTTTCATGTATTGACAACGGTGTGACTCTTTTAGTGACAGCTTGGCATTTAACTTTTGAACTCTTTCGTGTTCTGTAAACCATAGGAAGCACCAGTTTGTCTCTTGATCCAAACATTCCCACCCAGGACTCATGTGCTAAATCCATGATCAGTCATATTTGTTTACTCAAAACCTATTAAAAGGTGTGATTTGGATTCATTTTCTAAAATGAATCACTCAAAAGCTGACTTTGAAACTTGTCATATATTAGTGACGTTGATATAATACACTGAATATATAATGCCTACCCCCTGTATTTATATATTTATTTTGGCCTCTGTTGTCTTAAGCTTTCTGAAGCTGCAGATGAATATAAATTTTTTGGAATCAGAAACAATGTCATAGACATTTTTCTCCTTGCCTTGTCAGGAAGTTAATTGAAATGGAAACTTTTCCACATCTCCCCCAAAAGGTGTCTTCCAGTAGCTTAGGTTGAGAACTCCTGTGCATAAGAGGACAGTTCAAAGTGCTGTGTTGATCGACCCCATCACAGTCGGGGAGCTGAGTCTACAGTGCTTCACATCTGCCTGGTTTCACATCTTGGCTCTGTCAATTCTGAGTGGCAGCTATTCACTTACTGAGCTAGTCTCAGAGAATTATTATGAGCATGAAGTGCAAAAGAGTATACAAACACCCTAACGAGGTACCTGAAACATGGTAAGTACTTCATAAATAAAAACTGTTGTTTTGACATTATGACTATGGAGAAGAGAGAACCGTGTGTAACAGGTGTGTTTAAAGAGATAAAGAGTCTCCAGACTATTGGTAAAAAGCAACAAGCCTGTCCTTTGTAGTGCTGATACCAGGTCCTTTTATAATGAAGGAAGGAGGAGGAAAAGGAAGAAGGGAGGCAGCTGAATAGGAAGATCTGAGTCAACTTGAGGCCTGAGTGGCCTTTATAATTCTAAGTAACAGTACCAAGCATTTCTTTTGACCCTCTGCCAACATTATGTTTTGCTCAAGGTTAATTAAGTCCAGTTCTCAGACCTATATTGTCCACATTTGTTTTTGTATAGTGGAAATTTGGGACTTTGATGTTTCCATTTGAGACATATTTTCATTCCCCATAACCTTTCAGGTTTATGCAGTATGAAAAATAAGACTAGACAAATATAGTAAGTCCTGAAGAAACTATTTTCTCTATTGAATGAAATGAGAAAAAATTGCTCAGAGCAAACCCTAACATTGGAAGAAGGGCATTCCTGTTTTTGGTGAAGAGAATTGGACTAGTCATAAATACATTGTTAGAAGCACATATTAAGAATGTAATCCTCACAATGAACCTCTGAGTAGGTAGTTACTGCCATTTTACAGAGGAAGCCAGTGAGACACCAAGAATGTAACTTTCTTGAGGTCACACATCCACTAAACCACCTGGTAGCTAGCTAGTTCTGCTCCAGAGCCTAAACTTGTGCCCTGTCAACCCTCTTGACCCCATTCTATGTTAATTCTGTGTTCCACATCTATTTCTGACAATTAAAAGGCTCAGTGTAAAAAAGCTGTGCCACACTTAACCAGGAGTTTGCGTTTTCACATAGGTGATCGGGCCCCAGGCAAGGCAGGTGCATTACAGACCGCAGAAATGAGGGGCCCATGCCTTCTCCGTAAGCAGTTATTACTGAAGCCGTAACCTCTGGACGTGGAATGGAAGTGTCGCCTCTTGTAGAAGCAGCAATTACGCCAGTAACCAGAGCATCAGTGCTCTTATAACTTTCACTCCTAGCCCAAAGCATAAACCTCATTTGTAGATTTTTTTTACTACCTTATTCTGTCATATCACTATTTACTATTTTCTTTGAATTTTTTATTTTTGTGACTTGGTGGAAGTTATCCAAGCACTTAGGCCTAAGAGAAGTTCGACTTTGGAAAGTGGTAGCATAAAAGATAATTTTAGAGATAGTGATTAGTATACATAATGAAATAGTAAAATGCCCTCAGTAGGACTAAGATTATAATAAAATTATAAGAAGTGTCCTCAAATTATTTTTCCTCAATTGCAGGAAATTGAAATTTGATGAGGAAATCTAGAAACCCTCCATTCAGAGTTGTTCACCTCTGGGCCTTCTAAGCCACATTTATTGCAACTCATGCATTTCTTCCCATGCAGAGGCGTTTTCTAAATATAATCACAAAGAGAGGGCTTCCTTTTTATAAACCTTATTCTGAAATGAGTTCCATGTAAGTGTCTACAGGAAAAACCAAGCCAACCAAAAGGCACTTTCAGAATACATGGGTTTATTTTATCTGAAAGTATTTAAAATCGGTGGTTCATAGATACATGATATTTTCATCATGCCTCAACATCATAAGTCTTTATAGATGAATATCATGCTATTGTGTTTTGTCACTGCAGCATGAATTTTGAAGATTTAATAAGTCCCTCTTAGCATGGTTACTTTAAGAGTGAAAATTAATCCTTAGCTCAGTAATGTGCAGTAGAGGATAGAACTATTTTAACAGATCCAGGTTTAGCTGAATGACACTGACCTTAAATGAGGCCTTACTTTGTGCCAGCCACTGTGCTAAACCCTTCATGAAGGCTGTCTCATTTAATCCTCACAACAGATCTGTGAGTGAGCTCCTCTTACTGTCTCTGTTTTAAAAATGATAAACCTGAGGCTCAGAGAGTTTACTTAGCTTGTCTAAGGTCACCAAATATTAAGTGGTGATAAATTGCTTGACCTTAATTCTGGATGAAAGAATGTGGATATTATGCTCAGTGAAGTATAACTATTACAAGTATATTACTAAAAATTATGTAAATAAAAATTTTGTAAATATGATTGCTTTATCTAATAACCTTTAATAAAAGAGGTATTTCTCCTGTTTCTCATTGAGTTTCACTTACCAACAGATACTGGATCCTTTTCATTAAGTTTATAGGTCAAGTGGATAATAATCTTTAAACAGACCTTCAAATCTACCATCCAAGTTTATTTATTAACAGTTACAAAAATAAAAACAGCCTGTTCTTCAAGAAACATTTTCTAATCAGCAGTAGTCATGTGATTACGATGTTTTAATTACCTTTAAAATCTCGTAAGAGACGAATTCTTTAAGTGACTATTGGAATATTTGTTAACAAAGAGATTTTATGATCTCTGCCTGGGTGCCTGTGTGCTTTCCTCAAAACTGGATAAGTTGTAATGTTTGTAATTTTTTTTTCTTTAACTTTGAGAAATTCAAACAAAATTAAACTTTCTTTTTAATATTCATTATTATTAATTTGTGGGGATTATTACCTAGAAAATACTAACTTATCAAGACAGCACTCTTAAAATAATCTTAGAAAAGGTAATATATTCAGATGGGTTTAAGATAACTTATTTTTAGTTATTTGTCATAGGGTATTGTTTATCATTTTAAAACAAATAAAAATTAAAAAGGATCAGTATTCTGATTTAAAAGCACCTTAATGTTAAAATAAATACTTTAAAGTTTGTTGTATTGAGTGACTATGGAGTTTGGCTGAAGAATTCAGAGGTTGTTTAGTTCCGCTGACTTTAGTATTACATATTAATCTCTGTGACCTTTGCTCTGAAATCTGGGGAAGAACCACATGAACTGAGCATGATGAGGCCCATGACCTTGTTTGTTTGTTTTTCCATTGTGTCTGAAGGCTAAACTCTTTTAGGAATGCAAAAGCACTCAGCAAAAAATGAACATTGACTGTAAGATTGGTAGAGAAGGGGGTGGGAACAAAGTAAAAAAAATACACATAGAGTTCTAAAATTAGCCACTGTTATCAATGCACTGCCCATGGGGGGCTGCTGGCTGTCCTGTGGTTGGGAGGACTACCCCTCCACCCCCCGTTCACTGGGATGCTTTGAGGAGGAGGATCCTAGCCTCCTCCACATTCGTTGGGATCCCAGCCTCCTGGTCACAGGATTTGCCCTTATATAACTGCATGCTTGTGCTTCCTCTTCAGAAAAATCACCAAAATTGACTTCCAGAAAAGAGCAAATCTGTTTATTTTACCATAACTGTACATATAACTAATAGTTCAGAATTTCATAATTCATGTGTAAAAACATTTAGACTGTAAAGATAAGGCTTTGGGCCATACTTAGCATTATTTGTTGATATTTTCAAGTCCTTAAACATTTGTGATCCTCTCATATTTGGGGTGACAGGTTGTGGCTTAGATGGGTATGGGCTCTTTTGACCCATGAAGACTTTTGACCTCTTCATAGCATTTCCAAGGTATTTTCTTAAGTTGTGGACCAGCACCAGGGCTTGGAGAGTTGGAGATGTGTGGAGGGTGTATGGGTGCAGTTTGTGCCTTTGGCCTCCCAATGAATATTCAATGTAGCCACTTTATTATATTTTTATGGGATTTCTTCTAGAGTCCCATTCCAGTGAATTAATTGAAAGTAATGATTACATTTAACAAGACAATGACAATTTTTTTAAAAACATGGATTTAATATAATAATTTTTTCATTTCATTTGCAGTGATACTTTAATAACTGTCATTTAATAACATTAAAAACATGAAGGTGTTTTCAGGGCACCGGGGTGGCGCAGTTGTTTAAGCATCCTACTCTTGGTTTCGGCTTGGGTCATGACCTTGGAGTTGTGGGATTGAGCCCCACCTAGGATCCTGCACTCAGCCAGGAGCCTGCTTGAGATTCTCTCTCCCTCTCCATCTGCCCCTCCTCCTGCTTGCAAGCTCTCTCTCTCAAATAAATAAATCTTTTTTAAAAAGGTGTTTTGAAATTGATATCATCATTATACTACATAAAATCTTAAGGGAATGTAAATTTTCAACCATCCCACCACCAACAAATAAATTGATTAGTTATCTTTGTGGTGGAGCCTGGGCATTTGGATTTTTAGGACACGCTGCAGGCGACCTCGTATGCACCCCAGGTGAAGAACCCATGTTTGATACAGTTTCAACCACAGTGTATGTTATTTTACATTCTGTTTATATGTTCTATTTTACTTAATGTTATATTAGATACTTCCAGTGCTCCTTCATAATCTTTAAAGTTTTCATTAGAATGTATATTTGTGTATCATAATTTTTTGAATCATTCTTATAATGTTGCATTTGTAAGTCAGTAGAAGACAATGGTGTATTATCATTGAGTTTTTATTAGATGTTTTCCTCACCAAATCAAAGAGAATGAACAAATCTTGCCGTTCATTGTTGCCACATGCCACATTGCTTTCATAAGGGATGTGGCAATCACAATACTATCAGCAGTGACTGCTTATTTCACCACAACATTCCTGGAATTGGGAATTATCATTTACTGAACACATTTTAAGTCCCCATCATTTTCAGGGCTCCAGAAATGGGAAGGGAAAATACCACAGAAAGCTACATTTATAAATAAAGCCAGGCGTAATTCCCTGGAAGCAGGGGGATATAAATAGTGCTGTGTCCATAATCAAATAGATACCCGTAGGTTACTCACATTTAAAAGTGACTTTCTTATCAACAAAAATTTGTAAAATGGCAATTACCTGCAATAACCAAGAATGAATAAAATGAATGAATGAATAAATATTAACTACCATGACTTAGGTCAGCTATGTGTGAGCAGTCAAAATATTCAAAATAAGTAAACAAGACTGGTGAATCAAAACAGAATGAACAGGTGCAACCTGCTCCACATAGTTAAGGTTTAATACTGTGCACCGATTCTAACTCACTGCTGAGGAAACAGATTTCAAACCTGATAATTTCTGTAATTAAGAGAACAAACTTCTTTTGTTAGAAGAATAAATCAACCAGAGAGTCTCACCTCATGTTGTTTATTACCCTCTTGGCTATAGGAAGTTTGCTTTCAAGGCTATTGGCTAACAATTACCTAGAAATGCAGATATTCAGAGAATATCTCTGAACTTTTGAATTGGACTCGTCCTTGTCTTCCTCTTCCTCATGCTCTTATCATTTTTATCATCATCATCATCATTTTGTAAAAGGAGCATTTGTAAAGAATTTACTATGCTGAGTAGTACTTTTCCTTTTTTTCTTTAATCTTTATCATAGCTCTTAGACAGATGCATTTTCCTGCTCCATTTTTCAGATGAGGAAGCTGAACTGGGAGGGGAAAACACTCAATTCAAGGTTGTATGACCAGGGGTAGCAGAAGCTGAAATTTGACTGAGGTAGAACAAATCCCAGTGTCTATCCTTCCAACCTTTGTGCTCAAACATCTACGTGGGCTTTCTGAAACTATTTGGCTCTCACAGATACTGTGGTTTGGGTGCTGGATCAGCCCAGTCCCATGGTCATGGAAGGTGCTAATTTTTGTAGGACATAGTCCCAGACTTTGAATCAGCTCTGGTTCTAATGATCCTCCAGAAGGCCTTCTTGACTTTTAGGATGCCGGTAATGGTTTAATGACAGGAGACATCTACTAGACTGAATGAAGACCCAGAGAGAATAATCTAAACATCTCTTTCCCAGAGGCAGGTTCTTTTTTATTGACATCCACATCACTAGGTTTTAATCTTAGGGCTACTTTAATGATTTTTATAACTTTTGCATGTTACATGTCCATGAGTCACTAAATTCATTTGAGAGGTAGGTACAAAGATTAGTGGAAAGCCTGTCTGTTTGTTCTGTTTTTTAAGCCTCTCTCTTTTTGAAGGTAGCTATATCTACATTGAAATCTAGTTGGAAATCCAGCCCCGCTACTTACTATTTTTCTGACTTTGGGCAGCTAAGTTACTTAATGTCCCTGTGCCTAGATTTTTTGGTCCTTAAAATGTATATAATAGTAACAAGTTTGCAGTATTGTTACCAACATTAAATGAGGAACAACTGAAGTTTGAAAAATGAAAGCTCGTCAAAGTGATCTTCTTCCTTGCTAAAATGGACTGCAAATACTTAATGTATTTGTCTGTGATTCAGGTGAGGTTTAATTTAAGCTTTGAGTATAGTTTCCTTAAAGGAGATAGAGACTATAGCTTGATGTTTTGAAGGAATATTCTTTTGCAGTATCTTTAGGGGCGTCCGGGTGACTCAGTGGGTTGAGCTTCTGCCCTCGGCTCAGGTCATGATGTCGGGGTCCTGGGATCGAGCCCTGCATCGGGCTCTCTACTCGGCAGGGAGCCTGCTTCCTCCTCTCTCTCTCTCTGCCTGCCTCTCTGCCTACTTGTGATCTCTGTGTCAAATAAATAAATAAATCTTTTTTTAAAAAGTTATAAAAGAAAAGAAAGTAATTTATTGGCTTTTGAATAAAAAAGATCCTTTTTAGGGGCACCTGGGTGGCTTAGTTGGTTAATCATCTGCTTCCGGCTCAGGTCATGGTCCCAGGGTCCTGGAATGGAGTCCCGCTTCTGGCTCCCTGCTTGATGGGGAGCCTGCTTCTTCTACCCATCCCCCTGCTTGTGCGCGCTCTCTCTCTCTCTCTAAAAAATAAAATCCTTAAAAAAACAAAGATCATTGGAACACCCGGGTGGCTCAGTTGGTTAAGCAGCTGCCTTCGGCTCAGGACATGATCCCAGCATCCTGGGATGGAGTCCCACATTGGGCTCCTTGCTCGGCAGGGAGCCTGCTTCTCCCTCTGCCTCTGCCTGCCTCTCTGCCTGTGCTTGCTCTCGCTCTCTCTCTCTCTGACAAATAAATAAATAAAATCTTAAAAAAAGAAACAAACAAAAAAACACAAAGATCATTTTAGATTGCCTGGTTGGCTCAGTTGGGTAAGCCTCAGACTCTCGATTTCGGCTCAGATCATGATCTGAATGTGAGGTGGTGAGATCAAGCCCACATCACACTCTGTACTCAGCAGGGAGTCTGCTTCTCTTCCTCTCTCTCTAAAATAAATAAGTATATCTTTTTAAAAAATCCTTTTTCCCTTCAGAGTCAGTTTTTACTTTCCATTATTCTAAATTTAGCTACTCCCTAGAATCTACATAATTTTATCACATATGACTTATTTTTATATGCTATTGAGGAATGATGAAGATTTTATAGTTTATTTCTATAATGAGCTAAGCTAATCAAGAAATTTATGTTTTGTTAGATGAATTGGAGAAGCTATAATCTCATTAGTATCTTTTTGTCTAATTATTACAGAAGACAATTTATATTTTCTCATTATAAAACACCTAGAAGCAGTTATAAGTTTCTTATAAAGTGAATAACTCAACAAAAATGGTGTAGTTAATATTTAAAATGTAAACATGGAATTTTACTTCTTTAAGTGTTAAAAATCTAACCCAAGTTTCTGTGTACTTACAAAAATCCCTCTTGTAATAAACGTCATTTACCAAACTGCCACCTGCCAAATCCGATTGTTGTTTTCCATTTCTCATCTTCTTTTGATATTATTTACTTTGTGCAACCCTTTTTAACATTTTAATTAGTTTCAGAATCTTATTATGAGACATATAAACTATTAAAAATGTGAGCACTCATATGCCTCCTTCCAGTGTCATAAATAAAACGTTATCAATGATTCAACATTCCCCTGTGTGTTCCTCCCTGCTTGTAATTTCCTCCCTGCCCAAACAGAAGTGTAACCATTATCCATAATTTGGTATAGAACATTCTCCCGTGTTTTTTATACCTTTACTATATATGTGTGTACTCCTAGACAATATGGCATGTCATATTTTTGTATGTTTTTAACCTTTATATAAATGACATAGTATGTGTGCGTGTGTGTTCTTTAGCACTGTTTTTGTATTTTTCACTTGACATGTTTTTTTCAAATTTGTCCTTTAAAAAAAAAAATTCTGTGACACTAGTTTCTATTTGTCCTCACCCATATTTGCCCTACTCATCTACTTTAGTTGGTCCCTACCCCTTTATTGGTTTTGTTCCCAGGTCCTTTAACCAACAGCCTTCTCTTCTACTGTGCAGTCTGTGCCTATGCATTCCCCACCTTACTTGGCTTCTTCAAAGCTCTAGTGTTCTCCTGAGATCCAGGCTTGTTTGTCTAAGAACCTGCTGGATATCTGCAACAGGATATCCTGCAAGTACCGTAACTTTCATCTTTCAAAAAGAGAGTTCATTATTTTTTCCTCTAGACCTGCAATTTCTTCTGTTTTTCTTTAATTTGTATAAAGAGACATCAACTCTGTGGTTTCTACCATTACATCTACATATTCTAAACTCCTAGTATTCTTTACACTTCACACTACTTAAACCACTAAGTCTTCTGGAAGGGAAAAGCAAACAGTAAGCTGCTGGAACAAGACCCAGAATAATAATATATATACATTATAGCTCAGACTTAAGCCAGTGAACCTTGCCTTATTTTGTTTTTTTCTTGTACAAGAGTCTGAGATGAGTGCCCAAGTCAATGGGCAGCTCACATCCATGCCACCCTTCAGAGATTCTGACTACAGCAGCTCTTTCATCATCAACTTATGACCCCCAAGGTTCTGTTCTAGCTAGTAGGAGAGGGGATAGAGGAAGACTAGGATCAACAATTGACTCTTAAGCAAGGACTAAGTTCACATCACTTTCATTCACATTCTGCTAGCTCCAGGAGTTCTCTTGCGGGGCGCCTGGGTGGCTCACTGGGTTAAAGCCTCTGCCTTCGGCTCAGGTCATGATCTCAGGGTCCTGGGATCGAGCCCCACATCGGGCTCTCTGCTCCGAAGGGAGCCTGCTTCCCCCTCTTTATCTGCCTGCTGCTCTGCCTGCTTGTGATATCTCTCTCTCGCTGTCAAATAAAATAAAATAAAATCTTCAAAAAAAAAAGAGTTCTCTTTCATGGCCATAACTCTATATCATGAAAACATGGGAGAATGGATTGCGGTGGGCGGTCTCATATCTGTGCCACATGTAGATTTATAACATGCCTCTCAGAGGCTTTCCTTATTCGTGTCATTTAAATGCCACTGCTGTAGTCCAAAGCTTCAACATCTTTTGCTGAAACTATTTCAAATGACCTTTTGTCTGGTCATGTTTATTCCTTCCAGTCCATTCCCCTTGCTAATGTCAAAATTCTTTTTCTAAAATATTAGCATTCTATTGGTTTTGTTCAGGGAAATAAAAAAAGCTAATGCATAATATGAGTATAGACAGCAATATCATACTGCAATCACCAAACTTGCTAAGAGACTAAAACTTAATTATCCCTATCACTAAAAAGAAAGGAAAATTATACAATGTGGTAAAAGTGCTAAATATAAGAGCAGTCACATTAATATACCATATTAATATGCTTAAATTTATACTGTGTTATATATCAAAATACATACATATATATATATTTAACATATATCAAATATATTCAATTAAAACAGTTGTTTTTAAGTCCAGTATCCCTACAGGGTCTCTTCAGTGCATATGAATAAACTTTGTGATGCTTGACAGATGTCTACAACGGTCACAACCTGGCCTCAGGTTACATCTCTGACCTCGCCTCTTGGCATTCTTTCCACATAGTCCATACTTTCAACACTTGAGCAGGCGTACTGTGACTTAATCGTGTCATGTGTTTTCATAGCCATTTTATCTTTATTTTTGAAATTTCCCGTGACTAGAGCTCTTCGTCCCTTTATTCGGTACAATTGTTGCTTTCTCTTGTGGCTTTCCTAGAGATAACCCTCCCTGGAAGCAGAGGTCATTGCTTACTTTACCTGTGTTGCCAAGCATTTAAACCATCGCTACTCAGCATGTGATCTTCAAACCAATGGCACTGGTATCGTTTGGAAACTTGTTAGAAATGCAGAGTACCTGGCCCAGCCTGACCTGCTGAACCAAGCCGCATCTGCCTTTGTAACCGTCTCCCATGTGATTGGACACTACTGGTGCACAGGCTTTAGAATCCTCTCTCTACATACGCTTCTGTTGTTTTTCTTTTCTCTTTAATATGGTCTAAAACTCTTTGGCAAAGGAACATGGTTCTTATCAGGACTATTTTTTTTAAAGATTTTATCTATTTATTCGACAGGCAGAGATCACAAGCAGGCAGAGAGGCAGGCAGAGAGAGGGGGAAGCAGGCTCGCTGCAGAGCAGAGAGCCTGATGTGGGGCTCGACCCCAGGAGCCTGAGATCATGACCTGAGCTGAAGGCAGAGGCTTTAACCCACTGAGCCACCCAGGCACCCCTATCAGGACTATTTTAAGGAGAGATCATGGTGTGATTCTTGGGGCAACAGCTTCCTGATCTGCAGGGTCAAATGTGCAACTTTCTCATTAGAAACACTGATGCCAATATTTACTCTCGGTGTTAGTCTAACAAAATGGGTATGTTGCTAGAGGCAGGTGATGGGTCCTTTGGCAAACTGAATAAAAAACAAACAGATATAGTGAATGAGAAGGCCAACTTTATTTAAAAAAATTGTTTTTATTGTGGACTTCATTGTCCAGGAAGCTTTCTACACAATCTTCCAAATTTATACTGACCAAAGGGTAATATCCTTTCATTGTTCTGGTGGCTTTGTGCATACATTGTTATAACTCAGTATTTAATGTATGAGTTTGTGTAAATGTTATCGTATTGTTTTGTTGTGTGTTTATGTTTTTTTTTAACCAAATAAAAAGTGGCCAAAAGTTGGTGTTAGCCAAACTCTTACTTTTTAAATATTAGAAAATTACTTCTAGATTTACATGAATCTACATTTCTGACTAGAAACTGTAATTCTTTACTTACATGATAAGTTTTTTATTGTCCTAATCAACTTGGTCTTCCAGTTTTATAAATTACTCCATTTAATGAAAATGAGGAAATACTGGGATTTCAAGTCTACTAGTTTTCCTGGGTGTCAAAGAATATATCTCTCACAATGTAAGAACCTATATGATGTAGTCTGTTCAACTCAGTAAACACCTTGTGGAGTGTCCACTATGGGTGATGATGGTGCTGGTGACAGTGCCTGACTTTGAGAAGGAGAGACTTTTTTTTTTAAAGGATTTTACTTATTTATTTGTGTGTGTGAGAAAGAGCACAAGCTGGGAGGAGAAAGAGAAGCCTGAACCCTGTTGAGGAGGCAGCCCACCATGGGGCTTGATCCCAGGACCCTGAGATCATGACCTGAGCTGAGGTCAGATGCTTAACTGAATGAGCCTCCCAGGTCCCATGAGAAGGAGAAACTTACACAGATCATTTTAGTGCACGTGTCAGTGCTAAGATAAGGCTTATGAGCATGCACCGTGAGAGTTCCAAGAAGGGAACTTTGCTCATTGCAAGGTGACTTGGTAAATGACATCCAGTGTGAGTACCGAAAGATTAGTAAACTTTTGGTAGATGAAGCAAAGGAGGAGAGGTAGGAGGTATACTTCCTGGAATGTGTCCAGGTAGAGTGAGTGGCATTGATAAAAACAGGTAATTCGGGGCACCTGAGTGGCTCAGTGGGTTGGAGCCTCTGCCTTCGGCTCGGGTCTGGTCCCAGGGTCCTGGGATCGAGCCCCACATTGCACTGGGCTCACTGCTCAGTGGGGAGCCTGCTTCCCTTCCTCTCTCTCTGCCTGCCTCTCTGCCTACTTGTGATTTCTGTCAAATAAATTAAAAAAAAATCTTTGAAAAAAAAACAGGTAATTCTGTCAGTGTCATGTGTTGATGGAGAAGGGATCAAACAGCAGTTTAGGGTGATTGGATATAAAGCACAATAGGGCAGAAGTAAAAGATGAGGCTAGACTGGTAAGCAAGGGCTGATCTTCAAAGGTCAGGTATCAAAGAAGCTTGTAATTTTACCTTCGATGAGGAGGTAGTGCAGATTTAGAGTAGAGAACAATATGAAAGGGATCAATTAGTTCTTCATTCAAGAACGTATCCAGCTCCCTTAAGTGGGTTCTGCAAAACAAATTTCTTGTGTTGCTGTCCCAATGGATAAATTTCACTAGATGAAAAATGTTTGCTTTTCTAAGAGTAATATAATTCTAATTAGTAAATCTTTCAAAATCCCAAAGTGTAAGAAAAAAATAACTTTTTGTTGTTATGAATGCTTTTGTGCTAAACTTTATGTAAATGATAAATTCAAGTATAGGAATTAGAGTATGATTCAACAATTACATTGAAAAAAAATTTCTAAAGGGAAATATATTAATAACTGTCCATTCCTTTTTCTTTGATAAGTCACAATGAGGTATGTTTCCTAGTTAATGGACAGATAAGAAATAACTATTTTTGGACAGGTATATGCTTGAAAAGCTTCTATTATATATTGACTCAGAAAAATCATTGACAATTTGTTGCTGATCTAAATTTGGACAACTGGTAATCCTAAAATTTAATTGAATATTCAGCGGTTGTAAAATAAGTGATCCATAAGAATAAAGGGACAAAGTTGGAACAGCAAGGAGAACCATGAACTTCGGCTTTATGTTTTTACTTTATTCACTTTTTTTTCTTTTCCTTTCCCATGTAAATTATTATAAATTTTCCACTTGCTGGAAAGGATTTCTCAAGCATTGCTGGCCAGTTTAGTTTATTTTCCTCATGAACAAATCTGTATGTCATCATTTTAGCAGGTGAGAGAATTCAAGGAAGTGGTGACTTGCTAGGAAATGAGTTTGCAAGGCTGTGAATTTTTTGTCATTAGCGGTATGATTTCCCAAATATCCCATTTCATTTTTACGTAAAAGGTACTTTTCCGTCTTGTCAGTCCTACAATGAGTATGTCAACCCACTAGGAGGCACTCTTTCCAAACTCTCATTCTCAGAAGCTTTTCCCCTATAAACTCTGGGTATTTGTTCTTTTCTGCTTTTTGTCTCTAAGCTAAAGGTTTTTGCACTGAGTCTCTATTTGCTAGTGGAGCTGAGCTTTCTTGGTTGTTAAAGAGGAAAAGAAAGCAGTTCCAATTGTTTTGACTGGTACCTATTTTTCTAGGTACTATTTTGTGGAGGGAGATTTTGTTTGAAAAACACAATCTCTGAGATACCAAATATTTCTTAAAACTTTTAATGACACCTTTAAAATAGTGATTCTCTCATCAATATATTTTTTTTCTCCTCAGTGGAAACACAGAGATCCCTAAATGTATCTCCGTTTTGAGCATTTGAGGATATTAAGTCACGATAGAATGCAATGTTATAAAAAGTAGTGATTTGTGTTGGGAAGAGCTTTCAGATTCAAAAAAATCATCAGAGATTCTAAGATTGGTGTGTGATGTGCATACATATACATACAAACAGATGAGAATGACCATACTATAGAGAACATATTCATAGTGTCACATGAAAGTCTGTCTCATCATTGCTGGGCACACAACTGATATACACAGTTGGAATAATGATTACATAAAATTAAATGGGAGTTTTTAGTCATGTCAGAAATAATCACACATTACATTTCAGAGGTAGTAACTAATACAGGTATTAAATACTTCAGTAGTTTCAAATTTCTGTCACCAGAGATTATAAGCGAACATTTAAAATGTACTTCCTATTGAAATCAGTTAGTTTACTTAAAGTGCATGATTTTCCAATTTGTTATATCAGGATTAGAGACCTGGCTCCATTTGATCATTCATTTATTGAATGAATACTCTGTCAGGTCTGTTCCTAACTTTGTTTAGAGCATACGGACAAAATTCCTTTACTTGTGTTTCTGGTTGTTGGTAGTGGTGGCAGGGGGCAAGGGGGCATACCAGGTTGGGAGGAAGTACAATGAAAAAGGATAAAGCCGTTGCAAAAGGACTGAGAGTAGCAGAAGCTGAGCCACTTTGTATCGAGAGGTCAAGGAAGGGGGCTGTCCGAGAAGGTATCATTTGAGCAGAGTTGTGATGGAAATGAAGGTGAAAGCCATGCATGTAACTGGGGAAAAGCATTCTAGATGAAAGGAAAAGCAAAAAGCAAGCACTGTGCTGAGGTATATATGAGGAACAGTTAAGAGCACGAGTCTGGAATGTGAGGGGGAGTGGTTGCAGAAGAGGTCAGGCCGATATAAGAGGGCCTAGGAGAGTCTCCTTCCAAAGTGCACGGGAAGCCGCTGGTGGGGTTTATGCAGAAGGGTGGGCTCACCTGACTAACTTTGCAGAGGGTCACTGACTTCTGAAATGAATCTGGATTGTACACAGGACTGGGATGAAAGCAGGAACACTAAGTCATTTTGCAGTTGTCCAAGCAAGAGATGATGGGTCTGCATGAACTTGAGGAAGTTCCTTAACTTTGCTGAGGCTGTTTCCTCATGTTAATGTGGGGATAATGAGACCTATGTATCAACTTGTTTGGGGGATTAAATGATAGAACCTCTTGGGTCCATTTAGCCAAGCATTGTGGAGCTGATTCATTCAGAAGATCATTTTTAGAGTTTTATGCGCACACACACACAGCCAAAATCGTACCTTTATTTCAAGAGTCAGTCTACTTAGTGTTCTCCCAGTCTTTTGTCTTCTCTGTCAAATATGTTTCTCACATTAATTGTATTTCTCAACACAGGTATGTTTCTTTGTCTCTGTACCCCACCCCAAATTCACAAACCTGTGATGGTTCCTTGTAACCTTAGCTTAAAGTCAAAACTTCCGGATTTTGTGTTTGAAAGCCTTCAGCATTGAGTTTCATTCACCTACTGTATGCAGTATCAAGACTGCTCACCATTTCCAGGAAATGCCCTGCTCTCCAGTCCTCTTTTGCTTTCTTTAAGTTCCTGCCTGGGATGTCAGGGGGATGAATCTCAATCCACCCACACAGGTACCTGAGGAATAGAAGTCATTTGATCCTAGCTGAATTGGGCCTCATTCTGCTGGGCAGTGGAAACGTAATCTGAAATTCTGGGCTCCCTTGGCCTTTTCCTGGGGCCGTACTTAGGTTCTTGGAGACTTTTAGAGTAGTAAGCCATCTGAGGGAGAAAGGCAAGGGCATCCTCAGTCTAGTCCTACTCTGTGATCATTCATTGGCAGTTCCACTCCAGCTGGCATCCCCAGGGTTCTGCCAGTCTGCTGCTCCAGAGTAGGGACTGAGGTCTTCACTCCTGCTCCCTGAGAGTGAGTAGTTTTACTGAGGGCTCTGGGGCTTTGTATCTCCCTACAATACTCACTTCAATGTGTGTACTCCTTGGACTCTGATTGGTAGCAGTGGAGTGAACAGAATAGCTCTAACATATTTGGGCAAGTTTTGCTCTCTAATATAGAGAGGAGAAATGGATTGTGCTCTTAAAACTTATGGAAGTTTGTAGTCCATATGTTCAACAGGAAAAAGAAAGTCTGATAAAAAGGTATGCGATTTTCTAATAGTTCTTTTGTTGTTGGCTTTAGGTATTTACTCTGTGGGTACCACAGAATCTGTACCTTTACCCCTCTCACACACACATAAGGTATGTGCTCACCACAGTTAGGAAGATGTACTGGGCTTTTATAGGCAGATATTCAAATGTCTTGTGTCTTGAAGCAATATTTACTGAGAATGTGGCTTGAGAACCAACTCTATTAGAATTACCAGGAATGCTTGTTAAAAATAAGTTATTCTAGGGAGTGTGGGTGGTTCAGATGGTTAAACATCTTCAGCTCAGGTCATGATCCCAGCGTTCTGGGATCGAGCCCCGCATCGGGCTCCTTGCTCAGTGGGAACCTGCT
>ML107425.1:113683-190035 GCA_003697995.1 Taxidea taxus jeffersonii | reverse complement strand
ATCCATTTCTTCCAGATTGTCAAATTGGTTGGCATAGAGTTGCTCATAATATGTTCTTATGATTGTTTGTATTTCTTTGGTGTTGGTTGTTATCTCTTCTTTCATTCATGATTTTATTTATTTGGGTCCTTTCTCTTTTCTTTTTGGTAAGTCTGGCCAGGGGTTTATCAATCTTATTAATTCTTTCAAAGAACCAGCTCCTAGTTTCTTTGATTTGTTCTATTGTTTTTTTTTTGTTTCTATTTCATTGATTTCTGCTTTAATCTTTATTATTTCTCTTCTCCTGCTGGGTTTAGACTTTCTTTATTGTTCTTTCTCGAGCTCCTTTAGGTGTAGGGTTAGGTTGTGTATTTGAGACCTTTCTTGTTTCTTGAGAAAGGCTTGTATTGCTATATATTTTCTTCTCAGGACCGCCTTTGCTGTGTCCCACAGATTTTGGACCATTGTGTTTTCATTATCATTTGTTTCCATGATTTTTTTCAATTCTTTTTTAATTTCCTGGTTAACCCATTCATTCTTTAGAAGAATGCTGTTGAGTCTCCATGTATTTGTGCTCTTTCCAAATTTCCTCTTGGGATTGAGTTCTAGCTTCAGAGCATTGTGTTCTGAAAATATGCAGGGAATGATCCTGATGTTTGAAACCGGATGAGACCTGATTTATGACCCAGGATGTGATCTATTCTGGAGAATGTTCCATGTGCACTAGAGAAGAATGTGTATTTTGTTGCTTTGGGATGGGATGTTCTGAATATATCTGTGATGTCCATATAGTCCAGTGTGTCATTTAAGACCTTTATTTCCTTGTTGATCTTTTGCTTGGATGATCTGTCCATTTCAGTGAGGGGAGTGTTAAAGTCCCCTACTATTATTGTATTATTATCAATGTGTTTCTTTGATTTTGTTATTAATTGGTTTATATAGTTGGTGCTCCGATGTTAGGGGCATAGATATTTAAAATTGTTAGATCTTCTTGTTGGACAGACCCTTTGAATATGATATAGTGTCCTTCCTCATCTCTTATTATAGTCTTTGGCTTAAAATCTAATTGATCTGATATAAGGATTGCCACCCCAGCTTTCTTCTGATGTCCATTAGCATGGTAAATTTTTTTCCACCCCCTCACTTTCAATCTGGAGGTGGCTTCAGGTCTAAAATGAGTGTCTTGTAGGCAGCATATTGATGGGTTTTGTTTTTTTTATCTATTCTGAAACCCTATGTCTTTTGATTGGGGCATTTAGTCCATTTACATTCAGGGTAACTATTGAGATATATGAATTTATGCCATTGTATTGCCTGTAAGGTGATTGTTACTGTATATTGTCTCTGTTCCTTTCTGATCTACTACTTTTAGGGTCTCTTTGCTTAGAGGGCCCCTTTCAATATTTCCTGTAGAGTTGGTTTGTTGTTTGCAAATTCTTTCATTTTTTGTTTGTCCTGGAAGCTTTTTATCTCTCCTTCTATGTTCAATGATAACCTAGCTGCATATAGTATTCTTGGCTGCATGTTTCTCTCGTTTAGTGCTCTGAATATATCGTGCCAGTTCTTTCTGGCCTGCCAGGTCTCTGTGGATAAGTCTGATGCCAATCTAATATTTTTACCATTGTATGTTACAGACTTCTTGTCCCGGGCTGCTTTCAGGATTTTCTCTTTGTCACTAAGATTTGTAAATTTTACTGTTAGATGACGGGGTGTGGGCCTATTCTTATTGATTTTGAGGGGGTTCTCTGCACCTCCTGGATTTTGATGCTTGTTCCCTTTGCCATATTAGGGACGTTCTCTACGATATTTCTCTCCAGTATACCTTCTGCTCCTCTTTCTCTTTCTTCTTCTTCTGGAATCCCAATTATTCTAATGTTGTTTTGTCTTATGGTATCACTTATCTCTCGAATTCTCCCCTCGTGGTCCAGTAGTTGTTTGTCTCTTTTGCTCAGCTTCTTTATTCTCTGTCATTCGGTCTTCTATATCACTAATTCTTTCTTCTGCCTCATTTATCCTAGCAGTAAGGGCCTCCATTTTTTATTGCACCTCATTAATAGCTTTTTTAATTTCAACTTGATTAGATTTTAGTTCTTTTATTTCTCCAGAAAGGGCTTTTATTTCTCTGGACAGGGTTTCTCTAATATCTTCCATGCCTTTTTCGAGCCCGGCTAGAACCTTGAGAATCATCATCCTGAATTCTAGATCTGACATATTACCAATGTTTATATTGGTTAGGTCACTAGCCTTCGGTACTGCCTCCTGTTCTTTTTTTTGTGGTGAGTTTTTCCGTTTGTCATTTTGTCCAGATAAGAATATATGAAGGAGCAAATGAAATACTAAAAGGGTGGCAAAGACCCCAGGAAAATTTGCTTTAACCAAATCAGAAGAGACCCCAAATCATGGGCGGAGGGGAGAAAGGGGGTAAAAAGAAGTTCAGAAAAGAGAAAAAAATTTGAAAAAAAGAACACAAATAAAGAAAAAATAAAAAAAATATATATATATATTAAACTGGTGTCTAATATGTATATTAGAACAGGGTCACCCACTTAATTTTGGGAGTATTTTGGTCTCTTAGACAAAACTACCTCCCAAAATTTTAAAGAATGAAAAACATATATAAGGGTAAACACAATGAAGGGATGGAATATGACTATAAAGATGAAAAAATTTTTTTTAATTTCTAACAAAGGAGTTGATAAGGTAAGTTGGTTGGGAGAATAAAAAAAAGAAAGTGGAGAGAACTTGCTTGGGCTGGAGACTAGATCAAGCCCGGTGCTAGATTTAGGGTGTATTTTGATCTATTAGAGGAAGTTGTACCCCAAATTTTTTAGAAGAAAAAAACCCTATGTGTATAGAAAGAATAAAGTTAGATACAATGGAGGATAAAATATGACTATAATAATAAAGGTTCAAAAAATATTTTTTTAAGAAAGTTATTAAGATAAACTAGTTAAAAAACGTCAAAAGAGGAAAGGGTAAAAGTTAAAAAAAATTAGCAGAAGAGAAAAAAGATTTTTAAAAAATTAATTAAGTGCAAGACTAAAGAATCATGGGGATTAAGCCATGAATTCCATGCTTTGCTTTCTCCTCCTCTGGAATTCCGCTGTTCTCCTTGGTAAGTGAACTTGGTCTTGGCTGGAATTCTTGTTGATCTTCTGGGGGAGGGGCCTGTTGTAGTGATTTTCAAGTATCTCTGCTCCAGGTGGAATTGTACTGCCCTTACCAGGGGCTGGGCTAAGTAATCCTCTCAGGTTCGACTTTGGGAGCTTTTGTTCCCTGAACAATTTCTGTAGAGTTCTGGAGGATGGGATGAAAATGGCAGCCTCCCAATCTCCGGCCCGGAGGAGCCAAGAGCTCGGGCCCCACTCCTCTGTGTGCCCTCAGAGAAACGTGCTTAATCACTCCCGTCTCCCCTGCCTCCAGATGCGCTTGGAGAAAATCACGCAATCACTCCCCGCTCTGAGCTTACCCAGCCTGTGACCAAGCATCTCTGTCTCTGGCACAGAGCCCCACTGGAGTCTCCGAACCCCACAGATCCCTGCGCTCTTCCAGGTCTCCCCGGATCTTGTGGGGACCCCATGCACAGAGCACTGGCCTGTCACAGATTATGGTTCAAGGTAACCCCGAGTTGAGAGCTCAGCCCTCGCCTCTGTCTCCATAGCCGGCTTCCCCGCTCTAATATCTGTGAGCTCTGTGACACTCAGACACCCCTGATCCTTCTGTGACCCTGCAGGACCTGAGGCCATGCTGTCCCCATGAGGTCTTCACCCTGGGTTAGCCTCTGGAGCGATGTCCCTCCATGGAGCAGACTTTTAAAAGTCCTGATTTTGTGCTCCGTTGCTCCGCAGCTTGCCGGGAGCCGGCCCCTCCCCCTGTGGTCTATCTTCCCGTCGCTTTGGATTCACTTCTCCGCTGATCCTACCTTTCAGAAAGTGGTTGATTTTCTGTTTCTAGAGTTGTTGCTCTTCTTCTCTTTGATATCCTTTTGGATTTGTAGGTGTTTGGAATGGTTTGATAAGCTATCTAGCTGATCTCCTCCTGCCTGATGTTGTCTCAGCCTGCTACTTCTCCGCCATCTTGACTCCTCCACTCCAGAATAGGGTATTCTGTTATAGCAGCTGGAACTAGGAAAATACCCTCATATCTAATGGGAGGATAACAGTACCTACTCATAGAATTCTTGTAAGGATTAAACTGGTCAATCCCTCAAAAATTAGTTAGTCCGTGAAAGTGTTTAGGACAGTACCTGACACATAATGAGTGTTCAATAGATATTAGTTATCATCATCATTATTGGAGCAGAATCTAGGGTATGAATCCTCTTTCCATCACTTCTTATCTACATGACCTTGGTGAACTCCTCTGTGCCTCAATTTTCTTACCTGTAAAATGATAATAATAGTACCGGCTTAATGGAATCATTGTGATGATTAAACAACCAACCAAACAAATAATAGCAAAGGGCTCAGAGCAGGCTTCGTGTACACTGAGCACTCCACAAAACCGTTAGTTGCTTTCAGTTGTCTGAGAACCACCAAAAGATTGCTTTGTGCTTGTCATTTTATATCCAAGTGATATAATTTTATAGAAGCTACACAAACTATAGAATGATACTTTAGAATGAGTCTTTTAAAAAATATATATATTTATTTACTTGTCAGAGAGAAAAAGGGGGAGCAGAAGGCAGAGGGAGAAGCAGGCTCCCAGCTGTGCAGAGAGCCTGATGTGGGACCTCGGGATCATGACCTGAGCCAAAGGCAGGTGCTTAACCTATTGAGGCACCCAGGCACCCCTAGAATGAGTCTTAATGTAAATATTGAAATAAGCCAGGGAGAAACAGTTAACACACAAAGGTCTGAGTAAAAAATGCTACAGATCCCAACTATTGACCTTATGTAGAGAGATGGCATTTTTACAACTTTAAACTGATTTAGTTAAATCCTAGTTACCAGTAATTGCTTATTCTGAGGAACTAATAATTGCTTCTCTGCGCCCTGAGGCTCTTCTTTCATTAAAACTGAAGCAAATGTAACTTCTGGGGAGAGAAGGTATTTCAAAGAACAAATTATTCAACTTGGAGCAGTTTCTGAAATGTAAGTATATAGTTTTTTATGCATACATATTTTTATGGGAAAAGGTATATTTAAAAAATTAAACAAGTATATTTTTTAGTTAAAAATGTGTTTATAGGTTTATAGATTTTACAGTCACATGGTTCAGAATCCAAGAAGTATAAAAGAGTATCTGATAAAAATTTTTCCTTCCTTTTCTGAACTTTATTTACCCACTGCCTTTCTGCATAATCCATATTACTGATTTTCAGTCTAATCCTCCAGATACATCATGGAGATCTTACAGATCAGCACATAAAGAGCCACTTCCTTATGTATGGTGTCTTCATAATAGTCCACTGTATGAATTTACCATAATTTTTATTTAACCAGTTTCACATTGATGGGTATGCAAGGTCCTGATCTTTCGCTATTACAAATTCCCCATGAATAACCTTATTAAAAGACCATTCTGTGAGAGCATGATCATACCTGCAGTATAAATTCTTGAAGGTAGACTTGCTATTCAAGGCCATGTGTACTTAAAAGTTGCTAAATATTGCCAAATTATCCTCCATAACAATGGTACTAAATTATACTCCAGCTGGAAATGTATGAGAAGTCTTTGAACTAGAGGTCTTAAGGTCTATACCAAACATCAGATCTTTGGCTTCTCCAGCTTGAGTTGAAATTCTGGAAAGGACTGGGGTGGAGACATCAAATGATCACTCAACCTGAGTATCTAGTTTGATGAGATTAGTTACCAGAAAGTTCCCAGTTTGACGTGGTGCTACATTCCACATGCTATGGTGGCCATACTTAGCAAGGGCAGGAAGAGACTCCAGGGCTATGGGTCTGGCAGCAGCTTTGAAAGCCCCACTGCCCCCATACTCATGGAAGAACTACCTGAGAGTTTCTGGGTACGCACAAGGCATGGGCCGTGCCATTTGTGGACTCTTTCATGCTTCACCCTAGAAATGATGCAGAGTTGCTCACAGCTAATTGGTCAGATCAAGCCATAAAGCTCGATCTTAGCACAATAAGGGCTGGGATGCATGGAAGAATATGTGGGAAGTAGCACTATTTATGCCCCAGATCATGTCAGATGGGATGGAGGAAATAGCCTTCCTGGTAATATCTTTCAGCCCCATCCTCCTTCCTTTGACACACCTGTAGGAGCATAGAATCAGAGACCCACCCACAGGGCATGAGATTCAGACAGCTTCCCAGTTTGCAAATGGGGAAACCGAAGCCTGGAGAGGACTGGTGACTGGCTCAGGTTCCACAGGCAGCCCCCTGCGAGGCTGTCTCTGCCAGTCGCTTTCCCACCTAGCTGGGACCCTGGAGCGCGATTGCTCTTGGTCCCTGCTGATATGTTCTCTGCTTTTTCTCCTTTGTAATTTTTATTTCATTATTCTGCCTCACCACATATTTTGGCTGTGACCTTTATGTTGAAGAGTTCCAAATATATATATATGTGTGTATCTGAGTCTCAGATCTGCATTTTCAATGTCCTGCTTCTGAACCTCTCTTGGCGGTTCAGTTGCTCTGGATTAATTTTTTAAAATACATTTTTATATGTAGAAAGCAGGAAGTGAACACACATTGCAATAAAAGGGATCCTGTGAGATAAACGTGTAAAGGGAGCTTTGCCCATGGGGTGAACCATAGATTTCTAGTCAGTGTGTCTACTGACTAGCATGATCAGGAGAACCAACATGAGGGTACTAATTTAAACAAACATGGAAGTGCCTTCAGAGTAGAGAAACACAGTAGCTTGTATTAGCTGATCTTTGCATATCTTTGCATATGCATATCTTTGTCTCCTTTTTCACTTTCTTTTTTTTTTCCTTTTTCTCTCCTTTCATTTTAACTGATACATACTTCCAAAGCACCAAATATGGTTGAACTTAAGGGACACAATCTAAAGACTAGGGTGGTTAGGAAATGTTGACTTTCCCCTCTTTTCATTTCATCTTATTTCCATTTAAAGAAGATTTTGTGTATCTTTTCTTTGGTTTCCTGCCTATAGCTTTTGAAAAGCTTATTCTAACAACTCTGTTGGCATTTTGCCTGCTTGAAGTCTTCAAGAGAAATAATACTTTATGAAATGCAGTTCTGTCTCTTGCTTTAATTTTTCTTGGCTAACATCTACTTCAGTCTTGACTGTTTAGTAAACTTTGTGAAGAATTGTTCAAGGCTTTTGGGCATTAGGAATGGTGCATTAATTATTTCATTTTCAAGAAAAAGTGCTTTAAAAAAGTGGAACATGAGTAATTTTAAGTTCTCATTATTCTTTTAAAGCTTCTCTAGAAAATGCCCTTTTTTCCTTAGGCACAAAAATTTGTTGTTTAAAGCTACAAGGGTGAATGATTTTATTTTCACTATGGGAATGCTCCTGCAAAAACCAGATATTGATTCTTTTTGTTAGATGTAGAGAAGTCATTTTTAAAAACTTGTTCCTTCTTTTTCTTTAAAGATGAGCATTTTAAATGCATGTTCCTGCTCTTTCTGATAAATCAGTGCCTAACTTAAGTTCTCTACATCATTTCATACTCTTTTCCGTGTGTGGCAATAATGAGATAGAAATTTGGAGAAGTGAATACATAAAAGATTTCTCTTGTGTCAAATCTTATGAATTTTTTCCCCCAAGGGTTTGAGGGAAGCCATTTTGCACAAAGCACTCCTCGCTAGGATAAAGAACTCACAGAAGGGATTTTTAGTCAAAGAAGGTTTCACTTAATGAAAAAATAACATCCTGTATCTTTCCTGTATTCATTGAGGAATGATAGAAAACAGTATTTTTCTCAGAGAAAAACAACTTTAGAATGACTATATGATAAGGTAGTTATGCACTTATTTATTTTTTTTAAAGATTTTTTATTTATTTATTTGACAGAGATCACAAGTAGGCAGAGAGAGAGGAGGAAGCAGGCTGTCCACAGAGCAGAGAGCCCGATGCAGGGCTCGATCCCACGACCCTGGGATCATGACCTGAGCCAAAGGCAGCAGCTTTAACCCACTGAGCCACCCAGGCTCCCCGGTAGTTATGTATTTAATTATAAATGTTTACTTCATTTGCCACTGATAAGAGTGCAAACCGTAATAGTTATGGAACATGACTTGGCATTCTTCATCAAAATTTAAAATAACATGTCTTTAGATGCAACAATTCCACATTTAAGAATTTATTCAGCAGATGCATTTGCATATGTGGGAAATGACCAATGTGTAGGTTGACCACTGAGCATCCCTCCCAAGTTGGAAAAAAATGTACATGCTCAACCAAAAGAGACTCTTAATGTTATAAAACAAACTGAGGGGGTGGGGGGAGAGGGGTGTCGGGAGAGGGTGGTGGGGTTACATTATATGTTTATAAAAAAATAAAAAATTTAAAAATCAAAAAATGTACATGCTCATATTTTGGATTAAACAAAAAATGTGGCACATTTGTTCAGTGGATTACCTTATGTAGCTTTTCACCAAATTTCAGATAACACTATCAGTGTTGAAAAAAAGTATAACTTCAGAAAGATTGTGAGATTTCTGGTTTTAAAATATTTAACATTATCTTTCTTAAATTACTTCAGTAATCATCAGTGTTTGACATCTAAACAGTCTCTGCTTAAATCAAAGAATTATCTTAGTTGGTAGACCACTAAGGGGCTCTTTCTTGTACATTTCCTATCCCATTTCTAGGCCTGAAGATTGATACTTCCTGATGTTTGATTACAGTTTCCCTTTCCAAAGTTATTAATTCTCAGCCCCACAAACATGGGAGAAACCGATTTAGAAGACATCTCCTGCACCTCACCCATAACCAGCTCCTCTCCAATCCATACTTTGTAAGCGCTCCTCACTAGCTTAAGGGTACAAGCATGATCATGACTTTTTTTTTTAATGAAATTATCTGACTCCTTCCTATAACAGACTTTCAAAGTTTTCATTATCCCCCTTTGTTCCTCAAATGAATCCAGAATGCAAAAGGCTTTCTTGATCCAAGGAAGTTAGCCTTGCTTCCAAATGTTTCAAGGAGAGACAACATAGAAACTGATTAATCCAGTTGGCTCAGTCTGAGGATACCTTTGTTTCTGTTCTTGGCCTACTGTGTTAAAACAAGTTGGAAGTAATTCTGCACAGCATAATATATACTTATTCATTCCTGCAGCAATACTTATGCTAATGAGACCCTTGTCTACCCCAGAGTTGTAACCTTTTGGGGCTCCCAGGATTACAATCTTTCACTTACACCTTATAGTAGAAGCTGCTGGTGTCTCATATAGCCTTTTCAAGGCTGTTGTACCCACCTTATAGCTATTATGAGTTTTGACTGCTAAGAGCTCACAACTGCCACTTTTTCTAAGTACTGACTGACCTTGGAGATCAGGAGCATCCTGTCTGGGAAGTGACATTGTGCCTTCCAGCCGTGGGGTAGCCCACAGCTAATCACTGACTAATGCTGGAGTAAGTAGGCCAGCCCCTTGTCTCAAAATGGATTGACTCTAGAGCTAGCACAAAGCCTAGAATGCAGTGGGGATTCAATACATATATGTTGATGAATGAATAAATAAGGAGATACTTGATTATATATTTTAGTATATACAAAGCAAATATTGAATGAAGGTAATGTATTAACATTTTTCCTTGGTTTCTAAGTTACAGATCATGGTAAGAAAGATCTTCCCATTGAAAGCTTAACAGAAGATTGTCTTCATGAGTTTTTCAAGTACTTTTCAAGTACTTTTTAAGATTTCTCTTTTTTTATGATCAATGCACACAAGGTTTTCACTGTTGTGGCTAACTCGGGTCATTATGCTCACATAACTGTACATTTAAGCTCTTGTCTCCTCCAAATTTGAAGCCAGTTTGAGCACAACTTAAACTGAGAACACTTTTTCTTTCCTGGAGGCAGAGTGGGGCAACGGTGGGTTAGGGGGAGTTGAAGTATGTTGCCTTGCATAAGGAACTGCTGTAGAAGAAGATAGAATTTAAGCAAAGATCAACTTAAACCTAACACTATTCCACATTTAAAAGGTGGAGAAGGCCAAAATTGGAACTTTTCAGGTAGCAGGAATAGCATTTTATAAAGTCTGATTTGGGGAAAAGCAATGAATATTTGAGAAGTCAAAAGAAGGCTAGAGCTGTGATAAGAGGGGATGCTAAGAGGCTACAGATGAAACTTATAACACAAGCAGGAGTTAAATCATCCAAGGCCGTAGCACAGAAGGCTAAATTCCAAACATGACATGGCAGTATTATTTACAATAGCCAAGACATGGAAACAACCTAGGTGTCCACTGATGGATGAATAGATAAAGGAGATGTAGTATATAGAATGGTGGAATATTATTCAGTCATCAAAAGAAGGAAATCCTGCCATTTGTGCTAACGTGGATGGATCTTGAGGGCATTATGCTAAGTGTAATAAGTCAGAGAAAGACAAATACTGTATAATACCACCTATATGTGGAATCTAAAAATGCCAAACTTATAGAGAGAAAAGATTGGTGGCTGCAACGGGGTGAGGGGTGGGGGGAATGGGTGAAGGTGGTTGAAGGATACAAACATTCCTTGAAGGGATGTACCCTTCTTTTGGCTTCTCAAATTGGAAAGTGGATTAAGTAGATTTTTAAAAGTTCTCAACCCACACACAGTTGTAACCATGTGTAGCGGTAGATGTGTTAACGAACCTTATCGTGGTAATCACTTTGCAATATATACATATATCAAATCAAGACATTGTATATCTCAAACTTACACAGTCTTATATGTGAACTATATCTCAATAAAGCTGGCAGGGGGAAGTAATATGGGCCTCTTTGAATTTAGGAAATGATCTATCTGCTTTGTAAAGAATGAACCGGAGTGAGGAGAAATACAAGCCTGTACCTGTGAAGTTGTAGGGGGAATATAGGATGAAGGAAAAGATACACAGCTAGAAAGAAGAGTAAAAGCCCGAGTTGACTGTAAAAGAATGAGGTAGGAAAAGCAGTATGAGAGGAAAGTGGGTGAATATATTTGGGACAGTGATGTTTTGGAGGCTTGTGGAATATCTATGTAATTTAGAACATGCGGCTGCAATTCAGAAACAAGATAAAGGAGGAGATAGGAACATGGGAGCCATCTACATAGATCTAATACTGCATCGAATCCCATCTAAGATGGGAGGAATTCTCCCAGACAGAACCAACAGAGAGAAAAGAAAGAAAAGGTTTCAAACAGGTTCTCAGGGATCTTCACTATGCAGTTATAAACGGGAGTGTCGGGGCACCTGGGTGGCTCAGTGGGTTAAGCCTCTGCTTTCGGCTCAGGTCATGATCTCAGGGTCCTGGGATTGAGCCCAGCATGGGGCTCTCTGCTCAGCGGGGAGCCTGCTTCTCTGCCTACTTGTGATCTCTGTCTATCAAGTAAATAAAAAAAAAAAAAAAAACAAAAAAGGGGAGTGTCTGTGCCTTCCTGTCAACTGAGTAACTGATAAAGTCTGAACATTTATTTCCCAGCCTTCCAGTTTAAACTGGGGAAAATAAAATAATTATTTTAGGGTGCTCACAGGTTGCAACATGATCAGAACTGAACTAGTGTATTTATGAGATATGGAGATATGTTTGGAGAAATGCAGAAAGCAGGTCAGACAGAATAAATATTGCTGTAAATAAGCACATGCAGTAGGCGACCCCAGAGCACACTGATTTTGGAAATCAAGCCATCAGCCATCTCATACGTTTGACAAGAAGACAGGAAGCTAAGGCCAGTTGAGAATTGGAGGGAACAGATGGTTGTCCTCAGGTGACAAGTACTTAACAGGAGCCAGAACAGGTATTTTTCAATAGGTTGAAAAGATCTTAATGAACTTAAATGTATTTTAACTTTCTCTGCTTTAAGGAAAAGAACACCCATCTCCCCAGGCTTCTTGGGCAGTTAATCGTGATAGAGAAGCATTTGATGATAAAATATCAGCCTGAGGCATATTGAGAAGGTAGAAGAGGGATATGGGCAGAGGTTGCCAGACCTCCTCTGTTCGTGGGTCTCTCAGAGTCTCTGGTTTTTGTTTGTTTGTTTGTTTGTTTGTTTTTATTTGTTTGCTTTTTTCTTCTTCCTTTTCCACAGCATTCTTAGGACAGAAGAAATACCCGACAGTTTAGTGTATTAAGTAACCAGAGCCAAATGATTTCGTAAGTATTCATGTCCTCATAACTCAGTAGCCATTTGAAAATATAATACATGTAAACTAAAATAAAAAATATCCTATATCATTCTTGAAATTGGGCACCACCACCATCACTTCCTGTTCCACGTTAATTTTTGTGTGGAGCTTGCTTTTTATCATAGCAACTGCAAAAAACCCAGCTTCTAAAAGCTATGTCATCCAAAGGAATGTTAACCAGGTCTGAAAATTAATTTAGATTTGTAATTCAGGAGCCATCTGATAGACACTAAGTATCAAAGTGTTTCCCTTAAAAAACAGAATATCCACAGCTCCCCTGTGAATTTTCTGCCTTCCCTTCAGATGGCTTGGCACAAAGTTGGGGAGCTGCACCTTTAGGGAGTTTGGAGGTAATCAGACATCAGAACGGGATCAGAGACCAGAACATTTAGGAGATCATCTCTTTGGATGACTAAGTGATTTCACTGTACAAAACTAAGATTCATTGAATTGATAAGAGGCCTCATAATTTGTTCCTAGTTACACATCAACGTGAGTTTGCCTAACTCTGTTTCTAAGAGGTAGTAGTTTTCAAGATAAAACAATAACCTCTTACTTGAGATCCCACCAGGGTTCTTGAGTAAAATAAGGTCAAACTACTGTTACTGCTTTGGTGGGTAAAATCCCAGAGCCATGGAGGTCTGACAGGTGTGATTTGTTTTCCTCCTGGAGTACACTAAGCTCTTTTCTGGCACTTTGTTAAAGGATACAATGTCACAGCTATTATCTATTAGAGGGCCAGGAAATGACTCTGTGTCTAATCACTACCCAGCCTGGTGATATTTTATTAGATGAATGAAATATTAGTCTCCTCCGTCACCTTAACTGTGTTCCAAATTGGATCCCAAATTAAATCCTTATTTCCTGTCTCTTATTGCTTAACTTGCTTTTTTAAATTTTATTTTTTTACTGCTATGACAAATTCATTGTGTATTACAATTTATCAACTGTCTAATGTAATCATTAGGTAGAACAACAAGATTACTTCTAGGTCCGGGGACAATTATGAAAAAAACTCATTTCCATTCCCCCATTTTCCTAAGAATTTACCTGATTCTAGAATGTGTCATCTGTGAAAGGAAGAAAAGGAAAGATTACTTTTTTTCCCCCTAGTGCCTGTTTGTCCTATGTACTTTAGATACTTTGAATAATTTAGAACTCAGAAAAAAGTCTTGAAGTATATAGAATAGTCTCTTTTTTACTGGTGAGGAAAATCCTCCTCAGAATTAGTAAGTGCTTAAGTGGGAATGCAAACCCAACAAAAACCCATGGTTTTTGTTTGTTTGTTTGTTATGTGTTTTTTGTTTTTTACTATATACGGTCTCTTTCTCTAGGACACTTGGACAATGGAACCAGGTAATTAGAATCTTACATCTGATCTATGTCCCTTCCTTCTAGTATCACAAGCCAAGTTTGAGCCAAGTTAGAGTTAGAGCCACAAGTTGGGAATGTCCCATCAGCCCATGTGCAGAAATCATTCATGTTCCTCCTTGGATTCTGGAGTTGAGATCATGAGGGTATCAACACTTATAACCTTCACCAAAGAATCCAAAGAGACATGAGCCCAAGGAAGATTGACTTGGGTGTGGGAGAGCTCTTAGAAAGCAATTATTTCAGTTCCATATTATAGATGAGAAATGAGGACCAGGGTAGCTAAGCTACTGTTGAAATTAGTGAGGAGCTGGGTTTAGAGCCCAGGTCACCAAATACCAAGTCTAGAGTTCTTTCTACTATGTCACCAAGCCTTAGTTCCATCATGGCTTTTCTTTCTTTCTTTTTTTGAACAACACAATATTATATGTTCATTATAGAAAAATTAAAAAAATATAGATATGTAATATGTAATAAAAATAGAATTATCCAAAATCCTGCCACTCAAGATAATCACTTCTGTTAAAAGTTCTTTCTATGCATGTACATTCACATATATTTTAAAATGTAATCCATTGTGTATGGTTCCTAGAATCATTTTTTTAAAAAGATTTATTTCACAGAGAGAGAGAGAGAGAGAGAATGAGACAGTGAGAGAGGGAATACAGGCAGAGGTAGTGGGAGAGGGAGAAGCAGGCGTCCCATGGAGCAGGGAGCCCAATGTGGGGCTTGATCCCAGGATCCTGGGATCATGACCTGAGCTGAAAGCAGACATTTAATGACAGCCATCCAGGTGCCCCCCCAAGAGTCATTTTTAACCTAATATTTTTAAGTGCCTTTTTATGTAAATAAATATGTCCATATCATAATTTTTTATATCATGGCATAGTTTGATGTACAGAAAAATTTTTGTGATGTTTAGGCCCTTTTTCCAATCTGTTGCTATTGTAGTAGTTCCATAAATCGCTTATTACATAAAAGATATAGACATATACATCTATCTACCTATCTATCATCTGTCATCTATCTATATATCTATTGCTGATTAGTAAATCAAGATATATTCTGAGAAGTACAATTCCAATGACAAAGCCTGTGTATTAGAGTTCTCCAGAGAAACAGAACCAATAGGATGTACATATAGAGACAAATAAGTCGATTCTAGGAAATTGGCTCACAAGATTATGGAGACTGAGAGGTCTGAAGATCTATAGGGTGATTCAGCAAACTGGAGACCCAGGAGAGCCAATGGTGCCATTCCATTCAGAAGACCTTGAGGCTTGAGACACAGGAACAGTCAATATTTCAGTTTGAGGTCAAAGGCCAGGGAAGAACTGAGAGCTTACTTTAAAACCAGTGAGATAGGAGGAATTCTGTCCTAACAAGGGAGTGTTAGCCTGTGTATTCTATTCAGGGCTTCAACTGATTGGATGAGCAACATCTTCACCCCAACCCCCCCTCAGAGAGGACAATCTGCTTTACGAGGCATAGAAATGTAAATGTTAATCTCATCCGAAAATACCTTCATAAACACATCCAGAATAATGCTTGACCAAACATTGGGATACCCTGTGACCAAATTGGGTTGACACATGAAATTGATCATCACATGTAAACAATTAGAACAATGGCTCAGTAGTCACTAATTCACTGTTCACAGCTACTTTATAGAATGTAACTACTGCCGGGGCACCTGGGTGGCTCAGTCAGTTGAGTGTCTGCCTTCGTCTCAGGTCATGAAATCAGGGTCCCGGGATGGAGCCCCATGTCAGCAGTGGAGAGTCTGCTTCTCCCTCTCCCTCTGTCCCTTGTCCTGTTTGTGCTTTGTCTCTCTAGTAAATAATTTTTTTAAAATGTAACTACTGCAAATAACAAGAATCAACTGAGAACCATAATTTCCTCTTATTTTAATGTACATTTCTTTTATTATGATTGAAATTGGACTTCTGATATTCAATAACCACACTTCTCCTTTGTCAAGAGGCAGTATAGTGTAGTACTTAAGAATGTGCATACTATCTGAAATACTATTCTGGCTCAGTGTTCAACACCAAGACATCTGCCTTCTAAAATGTTTTCTTCCATTTATATGTGAATTTCTTCATATTGCTTTTACTTTCTGAACTTTTCACTTATAAAAATTTGGGTATATATTTTCCAATTCTAAGATTTTTCGTTTTATAATATGTAAAATGAGGATGTTATATCCCGCATCAACTCTAACTTTATTACCATAACGTACATTTTGGGAATTGATAACTACTGTAATCTTTACTGGAGGCAGGTTATAACTGATAGCCTAGTCTCTTGAGATGTCTGTGTTTTGTCATTCTCTCTTGAAGGGCTAATGTGTCTGAAGAATTTTCAAGTGATAATATTCTTGGGAGCTGTTACATATATAATTTTGGATTGTGGGGCTAGTCTAATTTCCAGGCATTATATTGACTCAGCTTAGTAAATGAAAGCTGGACTCTTATTTCATCAAATAGCAATTCCAATTCTTATTCTATATTATTATAACATTATTATCCATCTTGTTCTTTATGTCTTCACCTGTCTCCAATTGTGTATAGGTTACCCTGGAGACAAATCAACATGTTTACTTCCTAATATACTTGACTATCACATAATTGCTGCTAATAAGTAAAGAAATTTATGATAATTTTAGCTAAAGAAAAATATAATCACCAAAACATATACTTAAGATGTTCAAATTCCAGCTGCGATAAAACTAATCTTCAGTGCATAGTATGTAGAAGAGGGGAAGTTAATGGTAGAAAGCTATTCTTTTTTTTTTTTTTCCTAAAAAATTTTTTTAAGGATTTTATTTATTTATTTGACAGACAGAGATCACAAGTAGACAGAGAGGCAGGCAGAGAGAGAGAGAGGGAGTAAGCAGGCTCCCTGCCGAGCAGAGAGCCCGATGCGGGGCTCGATCCCAGGACCCTGAGATCATGACCAGAGCCGAAGGCAGAGGCTTAACCCACTGAGCCACCCAGGTGCCCCATAGAAAGCTATTCTTATGACATAATTTGTAACTCTTCTCCAAGATGTTGAGTTTTCACTTGGACTTCAACACCTTTCCATTTAACCAAATGTTTCTCAGCAGATTTCTCACACTTGCTTTCTTATAATCAGGCCTAGGATCTATACTCACATCTCTGTATAAATTGTGCTCTGATGTATCTAGCTCCCTACGGTAACTGACAACCTAATAAGATCCCAGAAGTTTCCAATAAGAATTGTAACATCTTAAAATTTTTTTTGGAATTACTAATGATGTTTGTATTTAAATGGTTAGATATTAATGACAGAAAGGAGAAAACATACACTTTAGGAAAGGAATTGATTTATCTATATGTAGCAAACATTGTCATTTTAACTATTTGTTATCTTTTGTATAACTTCTCTATATCATGATAATTTCCCATACTTCTTTGGCCTCTCTAAAGAAAACTCACTTTTCTAGATTCCTTTGGCCATAGCCTGAAAGCAGGGAAGTCATATTCTGTCATTCAAAGTCTGTAATACTGATCCAAAAGTAAGCAACCTGAGTATGTAACATCCACTCTACTGGAATGGGTGGTAGCTGGAAATTGCAGCATTTGGCTTTAGGAATGTCTTTAATGAGCCATGTCTTCCTGCGTGGCTGGATACACAGCCTCTTTTCTGTTTCCTCAATATTCTTTAACAAATTATTTTTCTATTTAGATAAGGCAGAGTGCATTTTGTTATTGCAAATTTAAATTTTTGAAATATGAATTTAAAATGTTAGAGGTGCCTGGGTGGCCCAATAAAATGTCCAACTCTTGGTTTTGGGTCAGATCATGCAGGATCTTAAGGTTCTGACATAGAGCCCCATGGGCGCTCCATGCTGGACCCACTCGGGTCCTCCATCCATAGTCTAGAGCCCTTAGTCGCTCGGTGCCTGTTGAGGCCCACTGGGAAAACAGACTTGAACACGTGGCTCCCCGGAGAGCCCCAGTGCAGAGAAACCTTGGGGGTAGGGAGAGAGAAGAGGTAGGGGCTCTGGCTGGGCGTCACCCTCCGAGTTTTTGGCCCAGTGTGGCGCGGATGGTGGGGGACGGCCTCGAGGTGGGGGCACGCAGCTGTCTCCCACTCTGAGGGTTTTTTGCAGCTCTGAACAGCACGGTTTACTCTTCAGTGGCAGGAGGACTCATGGGGTGTGTCTCAGGGTACCCCGCATTGAGGGCTCGAGGGACAGAACCCTGGGTAACGAAGACTGCAACAGGAAGCGAGGGTACCGGCCAGGGCCTAGGGGCATGGCAGGCCCCGTGTGCCAGCGCCGGGGAGGGTACCCCAGGAGGCTGAGTTGCAGGAGGCGTAGGCCTCCCACGCGCCTGCCTCGTTGAGGCCTTTCTCGCAGGATTGGAGCCGGCACCACTGGGATCCTGGGCCAGGCCCAGGCGGAGGCCCTGCAGACCTGCCTCGCAGGAAGCGCGATCACGGGCGGTTTCCCGGCCAATTCTCATGAGATTTCTGCCCAAATCTATATCAATTTGGGCAGAAATCTCATGAAAATTGGCCAGCATTGGGCGGCGTTTGGGCCCCGCTGCTGTGCCCCGGGGTGTAGAGCCCTTTGTCGCTCGTTGTGCGTCGAGGGCCGCAGCACAGGGGAGCTTCCCCGGGGAGAGCTGAGGAAGGGGTTTTGGCTGGGCGTCAGCCTCTGAGTTCTCCGCCCAGTGTGGCGCTGATGGTGGGCGACAGCCTGGGAGGGGGGCATGCATTGAAGATTCTTTTCCTGCTCTCCCTTTCTCCCTCTCCTTCAGCCCGTGTGTGCTTGTGTTGTGTGTGTTTACATCTGTGCTCTCTCTTTTCTTAAAAATATGGAAAGATTTTTTTCAAAATGCTATACACAAAGGTTTTAAAAGCGGAAGAGTTATAATAAATATCAGGCACCTCTCTATCTTTCTTCCTTTCTAGTCCCATTTCCCAGCTACATTCACTTTCAACAACTTTAGTTGATTTGTCTGATATTTCCTCCTCTTCCATGTACAAATTTTTCATATATATAAAACTTTTTCTTTGTCACATGTAGATATTACCTATTTATTATCTTTTTTTCTTTTAAAATCACCTCCCTTCCACTTCCTCTATCTTTCAATATCTTTGTAAAACATTTGCTTAAGCTATTGGCCGGTGTTTACTGTGTAGATATTGTTTATTAATAAACAAGATAGTATCCTATTATATTTTTTTTCCATCTTTTGCTTACTTAAGTTTAATTATTTTGCTCTCACCTTGTTTGTTTTTATTTTCTTTATACCTTTTCAGTAACCTCTGTTGGCTCACTCAAATTTTCATTACTTTCTTTTCAGATATTCAAATAAATCTGATCATTTGGAGATTTTATCTCTCTGCCTGTTTCAGTCTGTGCTAGTTGCTTTCTAGACCAGGCTGTCCTGATGGATCTCCACTTTCTGACTTTCTCCTTTTGGTTCCCCCGTTTTAGGCACTAGTCTGCATCTTTCAGTTTTAGCACCACATTTTACCAAGCACATCCACACTAGCTTCCTAAAAATGGACACATGGGATTCAGAGTTCGTGCACTTTTGTACATTCTGTATTCACTCCTCATGCATCAATATTTGACTATAACATTGAATATTTTTCCCAGAGCATTTTTCTATGAGCAGTACTTTTCTTTTTAATAAGAAATAACTTTCTCGTGTTTTAATTCATTTGATGCAAATTAATTATTAACTCATGGCCTTTAGTAAAGTGAGTATAACAGGCATATGCATTATTAGGTGGGCATTTTCATAGCTTAATATATTTTGCCACCACTAAAAGAAGCTAAATACCTTATGTGTAGTGTGAAATTTGTGAAATATCTTATATATCACCAAAATATTATAAACAAGGTGCATTTATCACTCTTTGGTTATCTTCTTCAAAATCCAAGAATATTTGATGAACTGTAAAGAGAAATTGTACTTATGACTTGATATCTTTTGCTGGTTGGAAGAATTAGAACTCTGTTCTACATATTACCATGTCTAACAGTCTACCAGATAAATGCTAAGATTCACAGGTGTATGATGACTTTTTGTGCTGCTGTTTTCTGCCAGAAATCCTGGCTTCTCCCATTAATACAAAGACCTTTTGAAATGGATGTCCAAAAACATGAACTTTAAGATTTTAATATTAAGATAAAAATTATATAAAAAGTGTTCAGTAAAATATAAAAGGTAATTTCTATGAAAGTCAGCTTAGGTACTCTAAAAAATTCTGGGCCAAGCTATAAAAGCATCTCTATGAGAAATAGCAATCCTGAAGTCTCTAAATACTTTATTTTTAGATACTACACCACTTCTGTATTCTGACACATCCTTATGCAGTATTTTACACATAGGAGGCACTCAGTAAATAATGGTATGTGGAATAAATGAATGAGAGATGTAGTAAGTGTTTAAGTAAGAAAATTCAGAGGGTTGTTTTTTTGTTTTTGTTTTTTTGCAGTGGAATCCATGTAATTATGTAAACTCTGGCTTAATGGCAAATTAGGAGGTTGTAGTATCTAAAAATTTCACTTTATACTAAACTGGACCAATACAAAGAAGATTAGCATGGCTCTGCACAAGGATGATATGTAAAAATTTTGCTTTCTCCTCCTCCATTGTCTTCTCAGCATTTTACTCAGGTACCAAATTACATATCTTGTCACCATCTCTGCCACTTGATTGTGAACTTTAGGAGAATTAGGTATGTGATTAATTTACCTTTGTCTTTACCTCAGCAGCTATGGTTTTACTTTGCACACAGAAGGTGTTTAATCATTATCTGTAGGGTTATCTTATTAAGTGAATTTTGATTATCTACCAAGTTCAAAAGTAGATAATACCTTTCCAATAAAGGAATGAGACATGGAATTTGCATGAAAAAACATATTAAAGAAACAATGGGACAATAATATACAGACAGCCTGGATAAATAGGAGAACACACCTTTTGAGAAATTCACCTAAAAATTTCACAATAATTTAATGCCTTTGAGATCTTTGGCAGATACTTTTAAGTAATACAGGAGAATATTGACTTTAACCAACAAGGGGATTGATTAGCACCCTGATCTTGTTAGGATTAAAATAATACTTTGATAATAGCTATTCAAAGAATTTAATTTCACAAAACCCTTTTTAAAGAAGGCCTGTTGAAGCCTATCCATGCAAATACTTGAAGTTTAAGAAGATTTGAAAGTTGTAAAGAGGGGCACCTGGGTGTCTCAGTTGGTTACATGACTGCCTTCTGCTCAGGTCATGATCTCAGGGTCTTGGGATTGGGCTCCCCACTTAGTGTCAGGCTCCCTGATCAGGAGGGAGTCTGGTTCTCCCTCTCCTTCACTCCTACCACCTACTCAGGTACTCTCTCTCTCTCTCAAATAAGTAAATAAAATCTTAAAAAAAAAAAAAAAGAAATTTGGAAAGATGACTTTTTCTTCATATCTAGAGAAAAGATGAAAAAAATGAATAAAGGAATCTGAGTACACATAAATATGTTAATTTGAAGGAAGAAAACCAGAATATTGAAGGATGACTTAGATCTTGGATCCCAATCAGAGAATTTAACTCATTGGGAAACCCACTTGAGATTTTCCAGTTCTTTCATGATTGCATTGTGTTCACTCATCTAAAAAGAAGTAGCTATTTATAATTTCTTACAGTAACCCTGAAATAAAGCATCACAAAGTCCACCTCTAGATAGAATGCCAACTCAAAATGACCTGTTTTTTGCTTACCTCCTTCCCAATCTCCCTGGCTGATAGGCAAAATACAGATTCCTTGAGGGCAGTGCATGTTTACTTTGCAGAAGTCTAAAATCATGCCACTGCACCCAAGGCATTCAGAAGTATTCTTCAATGTCGATTAAAGTGGGACATTTTTCTATTCAGTATAGATTTTCTGTTGATTACTTACAACTTGCTATTATATATATCAGAATTCTGGCAGTTATGAGATTTCGTTAGCTTCTGAACTCTTTAGGAGACAATGAACGTTGTCCTTGGATAAATTAGTCAGAAGAGAGGCAATGATGGAGGGTCCAGTCCCATTAGAGTTACCGTTTGTTTTCCCTTCACAAGGGGAATCTATGTACCTTGATACAAACTCCTCCTTGTGTCTATTTCTATTTAAATGAGATGTAGACATATGTGACAGGTTCAGTGCAATTTGTCAGAAGGTCTGAATAAGCAACTCTGGTATCATGACTCGGGGTTAATAGTATAATTTTTGTAGAAGGACAACACTTTACCAAAGCCATGGTCACACTCATTGAACAGTAAGGTCACGTTTAAAGCTGAATAACTTCTTTTTTAATCTACTGGATGCTTAGAAACATTCCAAACCTGGAAACTAATATATATTTTGTGTACTCTGGAAATTTTAATATGTTTCTTTCCTCTCTAGGCTTTTACTAAAAGGGCTGAGAGCCAAATACACTTATTTATTAATAACTCATCATTAATAAAAAATCATTTATTATTAAAAACATTTTTCTTCACACTACTTTATGCAAATTATAAGGCAACATCAACTTTGGAAAATTAGTTAAATCTTTCTAATTTCTCTGCTCCAATAAGCATGCTGTAAGGCTCCTATTTGGTGGAAAATTGTTGATAGACATTGAAATAACAATTTTTAAAAATTAAGTACTGGAATAATTTAAATGAGTGAAAAAAGACTACAGTAGTCCAAATGATATCTGGTATGTTCAAGTTTTAGACTGTTAAATAATGTTTCTAGGACAATCAAGAAAATAAAAACTAATTTTCTTTTTAATCATGGCTTCTTCTGATTAAGATAATTAATGTCGGTTATAGGAAATTGGAAAAGCAGAAAGTTATAAAGAATAAAACTAAATGGCTGACTCATATCTTGTATTAAGAATTTAATTTGGTATTACATTTTTGGAGGACAGTTTAGCAATACTATTTTTAAAAGTATATAATCTGTAACCCAGCAATTACCTTCTAGGAATTTAAAAAATAATTGCTTCAGTAAAGGAAGATATATCCATAGAGACAGTCTTCAAATATTTCTCTAAATAGCAAAGAACACAATTAAAATAAGTTCATTTATAAAAGTATAACAAGGCGCGCCTGGGTGGCTCAGTGGGTTAAAGCCCCTGCCTTGGGCTCAGGTCGTGATCCCAGGGTCCTGCTTCCCCCCTCTCTCTGCCTGCCTCTCTGCCTACTTGTGATCTCTGTCTGTCAAATAAATAAATTTTTAAAAATCTTTAAAAAAATAAAAGTATAACAAAACAAATTATGGGTTTGCATTATTTAAAACTCGATTCATTCAACGAGAACTTGTTGAGAACCTGCTATATGCTAGGACTAACCTAAGCATTTGCATATGGCAGGAAATGGAGAACTCTTTATCCTATGAAGCTTATCTGTGGAAGGAAATAGACAATAAACATAAGGAATGACTAAAATATGTAACATGTTTGGAGGTGAGCAGTGTTATACAACCAATAAAAAGAATGATGCCACGGATGTATGTGTACAGATCTGAAAATAGGTTCACAGTGTATTTGTAATTAAAAAATAAAAATAGGTTTTGTACACATATATCAGGACTCCTTTTTATAAAAACTAAATACCTATGTGAATGTAGTCTAAATATTCATAAATATGTCTGCATAAACTTGGGATAACATCTACAAAGACCATTTCAAATTACTAATATAACAAGTACAGTATTTTTCAAATTAAATAAAAATAATAAGATTATTGTTATTGCTAATCAGATAAAATAATTTTAACCCTTTGGGCTTCTTTTCAGTATTTATTTAAATCTCTGATGACAATGAAATAATCCATGGTTCTTAAAATTTTGAGAACTCAGCATCATTTAGTATTGAAGTAAAGCTATAGACCTTCTTGCAAAAAGCCTACACACACCAAAAAGGGATTATAGTGATTGATTATTTAAAACATATCTGGTTTAGAAATGCTGCTATGAAGTAAAGAGACTGATTTTCTTTTGAAAAACAGACAAACCCCCTAACTTTTTTCTTTATGTTATAGTAACATCATTTAAAAGAATGATATTTAATAACAAAAAATATGCAGCTTAAACTTAACATTATTTTTCTATATTTGTAATTGTACTCTCAGATATCTATTTTTACCTCACAAATTTACTAAATCTTAACTAAATATATTAAAATAGTTCTCAACTAATTTGGGGTACTTTAATGTGGGAAGTTACCTGCCCTCCCCTCCCCTAGAGCCCCATATATGAAGATGTGCTGTATCTCATTATTCAGATATGAGGATTAAGTCTGCATTTGATTTATTGATATGCCACTCTGTTCAACTAGCAATGTATTTTTGAATGTGATGTGCTAATAAATAATCAAGATATAAATTATATGTATATAAAACAACTTTGTAAGTCAGAATTCTTTTTAATGATAAGCTAAGATGTTTTGTAAAAATAACAGATAAAACTTCTTTCCAAAATTAGAAATGTTGCAAGAATGATTAAAGTAAGAATGTTGCTAGGATTCAAAATGTAAAAGGCAACATGAAATGACTCCAGTTAGGATAGATTTATGTCTAAGGTAAGGAGAGTTGAATGAGACTTTAAATAAATTTTGAACTTAATTTTCTTAGCTAGGAATGTCAACTATCAAAAGTTGTTTATCATAGTCAGGTATTTAATAGCTGTTGATTAATGAGTTTCTCAAAATTACGTCTTAATTTCAGGAACCATCATATAGCTTGGTGACATTTTCACTTTGCTGAGAAGGTATATTCAAATTTCCTTTCTCTATCATTTTTATGTTTTGAAGAAGTTTATTGCAGATCTATGGATCTACTTGACATTCTCTACTGCTCTGATCATTCAATAGTGCATTTCTTTTAATTCTAGAGATCTTAAAATACTGGAGCAGTTTTAAATTTGATGGGAAGTAAAGATCTAAGAGTGAGTGCCGCCCTTACTCGGTAGCAAAGAGAATGAATCCATGGCAATCTTGGTGATATTACAAAACATAAATGGAAACTATGAAGTGTTTGAAGTAAAGCTAGCTTACTGCTATATGGGTTAGCAATTTTTCTGCTTCACTGGTTCACTTACATATCTTTAGATAAATACACCTGGGAATAAGTGCTGTTTTGCTTCACATGTCACAGGTGCACATTATAGTCAGCTGATTTTTAGGGTCTGGGTATCAGCAACACTTGAGTATTTACCCCATAGCTGGGCTTAGGTGACACCAAACTGTCCAGTCCCATTTTATGAGTGTGACTTTATTCATGTGGTTTAGCTTGTTTGTTTCATGAATACCATCTTGGCTCTGTTGGTTGGCAGGAGTATTTCAGTTTTACAGTTAACGTATAAAACTTTAAATGCCATATTCAGGGAACATTTGTAAGAATGTTCTCCATCATTTTCCACCAATCATCAAAACTTGACAAGTAGCCTTGTGATGAATTCTTTAAAGGACCGAGAAAGTTATCTTTCACTCAGATATGCTACTATTGGGATAAATCAGATCTTGAATAAAAGCCAAAGCCTTAATTCTGAATGATATTAGGAATATTACTCATATCCAAGGTATGTCCAAATATCTTGGATGGCATATTAATGAATAAATTAAGTTTATCATGGGTTTACTAGAGAAGACTCTGATTTTTTTTGAGATTTTGCTTTATCTGATCTCAATAACAATAGTAAAAGTAATGATAATGAGAGCTAACCTAAACTAAGCATGTACTACATGAAAGACTGCTAAATATTTTATATGATTCTTTCATCTGGTAAGGATTCACCTTGGTATGAGGCAGACAGTGCTATTATTCTCATTTTGTTTTATTTTTATTGTTTTTAAAAATTTTATTTATTTACTTAAGGGAGAGTAAGCGAGAGAGAGCATGAGTGGAGGGGAGAGGCAGAGAGAGAAGCAGACTCCTGGCTGAGCAGGAGCCCAATGCAGGGCTTGAACCTAGAACCCTAGGATCATGACCTGAGCTGAAGGCAAATGCTTAATGGACTGAGTCACCCAGGCACCCTATTCTCATGTTATATGTGAGGAAATGGATACTCCGTGTATCATTTCCTTTTGCGTTATAACATATCATCACAAACTTCCCAGCTTAAAAGAGCACATTTATTAGTTCAAAGTCTCTAGGGCAGAAGTCCCAACAGGGCACAACTTGGTTCTCTGCTCAGGATCTCACAATGCCAAAATCAAAGTGTCCACGGGGCTGCCTTCCCATCTAGAGCCTATGAAGAAGAACCGACTTCCAACCTCATTCAGGCGGTAGGCAGAATCTCATTCCCTGAGGCTATAGAACTGAGGTTCCAGCCTCCTTGCTGGCTGTCAGTTGGGGGTTACTCTCAGTTCCCAGAGGCTCTGTAGGTTTTTGGCCATGTGGCCCCTATATCTTTAAAGCAGGCAATGTGCCTATCTCCTGTCAAATCTCTGACTCCTTTGTCTCTAATGTCAAGACCCAGATTTAAGTGGTTCATGTGTTTAAGTCAGGTCTATACTTTCTTAAAATCAACCATGCCATACGACATAATCCAGGCATGGGAGGGACTGTCCTGTCATCTTCACAGTTCACGCTCACACTCTAGGAGGAGGGCCTTATACAAGCGTTGAGTCATTGCAGGTGATCTTAGAATTCTGCCTCCTACACCCTGATAGCATAAATAAATTACCTACACAGCAGAGCTAAAAACTGGCCAACTCTAGAGCTTTGCCAGATAGGCCCTGTACATTGAATTTAAAGCTACAGGTTAGTGGGGGAATGTCTGGCCATTATATTATTGAATGATGCCTCTTGGAATTCTGGAGTCTTCCTGACTAGACCATGTTATCTGTTACTTCATTCTAAACCCATATATGTCCCATAATTTAAAAAATTTTATCACCATGATACAGGCATTTAGTTAAAAAAGCCAGGGACCACCATAAAGGTTATTTTTTATTTTGACATAATGTAACTTGTAGAAAAGCTGCAAAATTTAGAATTCTGTGTACCTACCACCCACGTTCCCTGTTAATATTTTACCACATTTACTTTATCCATCTCTCTCTATGGGTGTATTATTTATTTGTAGAAATATAATATCCCATAAAGTTTGCCTGTTAAAATTGTACAGTTCGATAGGGGGAAAGGTAGGAGGAAAAGTAGGCAATTCAGTTATGTTTAGAGTTGTGCAACCATCACTCTAATTTTCGAACACTTCCATTATCCCCCAAAGAAATTTTGTATCCATTATCAATCATTCTCCTCTCCTCCCACTCAGCCCCAGCCAACCACTTATCTACTTTTCATCTCCACAGAGTTGCCCGTCCTGGTCATTTCATAGAGATGGAATGTGCTACCGCTGACTAATTTATCATGGTATGCGTAATTTATCATGGTATAGTTTCAGGGGTGAAATTACACCAAAAGTCACCAAAGTTCCAGTTTAACAAAGAATGTAATATTAATTTTATGAAGCATTCTTTCTAAATCCTTTGAAATATAATTTCTGGGACCTCTAGGTTCCTATAGTTGATATATTAAGAATTTCTCTATTTTTCTGTCTTCAATAAGTTGTTAAATATCTTCAGGGTTTTAATAAATGTATTGACTTGTTTGCTTTTAAAAACTTTGTTTTCCTTGAGATTTGAAAGCCTTTATTGTTGTTCTTAGGTATAACTTGAATTGATGACCATTTCTTTTTTTTACTATCTCTTTAAATATACAACATGGAACAATTCTATATTTTAAATATGTAGTCAAAACAAGTTCAAAACAAAATATGTGGTCTTTGGTGACAGGCTTCTTTCATGTGGCATAATGTTTCTGAATTTAGCCATGTTATAACACCTATCCATACTTAATTCCTTTTTATGGTCAATAATATACCATTTCATAGATGTACTATATTTTATTTATCCATTCTTCAGTTGATAAACATTTGGGTTGTTTTACTTTTCAGTTACTGTGAATAATGCTGCTACAAACATTTATATACAAGTTTTATGTGGCTATATGTATTCATTCTGGGCAGTAGATACCTAGAATTGGGATTTCAGGGTCATATGGTAACTCTATGTTTAACATTTTGAGGAACTGACCTTCTGTTTTCTAAAGCAGCTATCCTATTTATTTCCCCATCAAGAAAGGTTTGAGCATTCCAGTTTCTCCACATCCTTGTCAACACTTATTATTGCCTATCTTTTTAACTGTAATTTTCTTGGACTATGTGAAGAGTTATTTCATTGTGGTTATTTGCATTTCCCTAATGACTAATGATAATCTTTTTATGTTCTCATTGACAATTTGTATATCTTCTTTGTAGAATTGTCTATTCAGATCCTTTTCCCGTTTTTAAATTGTGTTCCTTTGAGCTGTAAGTTATTTTTATATTCAAGAGTTCTTTATGTTTCAGTGGTGTCCTTTGAAGCACACCATTTAAAATTTTGATGAAGTCCAGTTTATCTATTTTATTTTCCTAGTGACTTGTGCTTTAAGTGTTGTATCTAGGAAAACATTACTTAGCTCAAATTCATAAAGATTTGCATGTTCAAAGAGTATTAAAGTTTAGCTCTTACATTTAGGTCTTTGATTTTTGGGTTAATTTTTAAGGTATTAGGTAGAAGTCCAACTGTTTTCTTTTGTAGGTTGATATCTGGTTGTCCAAGCACTGTACATCAAAAGATTATTTTTCCCCATTAAATTGCTTGACATCCTTGTTGACAATCAATTGCCCATAAATGTTGGGTTTATTTCTGGACTCTAAATTCTATTCCATTGATCTATATGTCTGTCTTTATGTTAGTACCATACATTGTTGATTACTGCAGTTTTGCTGAGTATGGAACTGGCAAACATGCATACCCCAATTGTATTCTTCTTTCTCAAGATTGTGTTGGCTACTCTTGAGTCTCTTGTATTTCTAGACAATTTTTAAGATCAGCTTGTCAATTAAAAAAAAAAGTCTGTCAGCTGGGATTTTGGTCACATTGAATCTGCAGATCAATTTGGAAAGTTTTGCCATCTTAACACTATGTCTTTCCATTTATTTAAGTGCTTTTTAATTCCATTCAACAATATTTTATAATTTTCAGCATAGAAGTCTTATACTTCTTTTGTTATTTTTATTCTTAATCATTTTATTTTTTGATGCTATTAAAAATGATATAATTTTTTATTTCATTTTCAGATTGTTCAAAGCTAGTGCATAGAAATGCAATTGCCTATTTTTTCTAAGATTTTATTTATTTATTTGACAGGCAGAGATCACAAGTAGGCAGAGCACTAGGCAGAGAGAGAGGGAGAAGCAGGCTCCCTGCTGAATAGAGAGCCCAACGTGGGGTTCAGTCCCAGGACCCTGAGATCATGACCTGAGCCAAAGGCAGAGGCTTAACCCACTGAACCACCCACGTGCCCCACAATCGACTATTGTATGTTGGTCTTGTGTCCTGTAACCTTGTTGAATCCATTTACTAGTTCTAATAGGTTTGGGTGGATTCCTTAGGATTTTCTGCATGAAGGATTATTTCACCTGCAAATAGAGTTAGTTTTACTGTTTATTTTCTTTCTGGAATAGCCCAATTTATCTGGCTAGAAACTTCCAGTAGTGCTGTTATATAAAACATTTTTCATTTCTTCTGATCTAAGATTAATCCAGGATCATGTTCTGCATATACCAATAATAGTTCAAATAAAGGCTACCTGGGTGGCTCAGTCAGTTAGGCATCAGCCTTTGGCTCAGGTCACAGTCTCAGGGTCCTGGGATTGAGTTTCAAATAGGGCTCTCTGCTCCTCCCTCTGCCTCAGCTCATGCTCTCACTCACTCTCAGATAAATAAATAAAATCTTTAAAAATAATAATAATAGTAGTTCAGTAGACACCTCCAGTCTGGTAGTTTTCCACAGTGTTTTCTTGTCTTTTGTGACCTTGATATTTTTGGAGGGTACAAGCTAGTCATTTGCTAGAATACTTCAGCATTAGCTTGTCTGATGTTTTGTCATGATCAGATAGATCCATGTCATGATTTTTTGGTAGGAAATCTGCAAAAACATTTCTGTGTTCTCAGTGAGGCATGTGACATTGTTTTGCCCCATTACTCATACAAACTTCAAACATTTTGGTAGAGCGGTATCTACCCAGTTTATCCACTGTAAAGTTTATAAATACATATATATGTATCCTGTTATTCAACAAACTTATCCATTTGCCTACCATCCATTGATGATTCATTCCTGAGTCAGTTATTATTATGATAATTGCTAAATACTGATTCTTTTCCTTATCATTCCTTCCAATTATGTTACTTGGCCTTCTATTTTAATGTATGGCTTTCCTTCTCCACTTAAAAAAATCACTTACTCATTTTTCATATCAATATGGGATTATGAATTCCCTTTTCATTCAGTAAGTTGTAATTATTACTATCATTATTTATTTTGATGCTAAAATTATTTAACTATTGGCTAGTGGGAGCCCCTTCAAGCTAGCTTCTGGGCCCTTTTCATAATTCCTTCAACCAATTTATTGAGCACCTTCTGTAACAATAAGATGTTCTAGGCTTGTCTTGTACTTTTCCTACTTAAGCCCTGGAATCAGCCATTTTTCCAAGAAGTGCTGGGTTTTTAGTTAAAAATTAAGAATATTATTTAGAAACAAAGATCCAAGTACTAGATGTTCTCATTGCTACTGAGGTGTTATTTCTGGGCCTCTCAGAAGGCGGAAATAGGAAAGAGATAATCACAGACACACTCATACACATATACTTACATCTGTATCTATTTCCATATATGCATTCTTAAAAAATGAGCTTACACACTTATATGTCCACTTATAATCCAGCATTACAGAGTTCATTTCAGCCTTTATTCCTTCCATATTTAGACCTTGTTCCACAGATATTGCTGGCCTGAGACTCCTCAAAAAAGTTAAGAGAAGGTAACCAGTAAATTTTTTTTTTTTTGTAGTTAGAGAGAGAGAGTGAGCACAGGCAGACAGAGAGGCAGGCAGAGGCAGAGGGAGAAGCAGGCTCCCTGCCAAGCAAGGAGCCCAATGTGGGACTCGATCCCAGGATGCTGGGATCATGACTTGAGCAGAAGGCAACTGCTTAACCAACTGAGCCACCCAGGCGTCCCACTAGTAAATATTTTTAAAGAGAATAAAAGGCGGGGAGCAGGTAGAAGAAGAAGAAAGAAAAGAGAAGGAGAGAAGGAAGAGCCCATGAGGGCTTTGATGAGAATCATCATGGCTGTTTCTTCTCCTTCACAATGCCTCCAAAGACAGTGACTTTCAACCCTTTCAGCTGTTTCTTCTGATATTTAACTCCATGCTAATACTCTTTATTTTTTATTAAAAACAAGAATTAGATATCAACTATAGCCTTCTTACTCTAGAGAACTGTTGCTTTTTTATACCATTGATAAACTAAACTTTGCTTGAGCAATTGGTTCTTCTGAGGGTCTTTTTGAATGTCAACAGATGGCATTGAGACCTATGATTTCTGATATTGCTCCAGTTTCAAATGAATCCCACATTTTATTGCTACTTGCTTTCCAGAGGTGTTATATGAGGTCAACACTTGCAAAGCAAAAGATATAATTTTTTAAGAAAAATTTATTGAAAAGATGACTTGGTGACAAGTTGTGTCTTAAGAGGGATAAGACACTCTGAAATAAGTTTATCTGAAACTAAACATTAGTCAAGTTTACTCAAAATGTTTCTGGGTGAAATGTAGGTTGAATATGCAGAGAAATAACAGGTACACAGAAGTGGTAATTGAAGAACTACTCTTGAGAACTTTTACAAAATAATACAAATGAAGAGCTCTAATGATTAAAAGCATTGCTCAGGGCTCCTCAGTGGTTCAATGGGTTAAGCCTCTGCCTTAACCCTACTTGTGATCTCTGTCTGTCAAATAAATAAATAAAATCTTAAAAAAAACATTGCTAATACTGCCAGTTTGTTGTTTTTTTAAGATTTTATTTATTTGTCAGAGAAAGCACACAAGCAGGGGAAGGGGCAGAGGAAGAGGGAGAAGCAGGCTTCCCACTAAGCAGGGAGCCAGATGCGGAGCTCCATCCCAGGACCCTGGGATCATGACCTGAGCCAAAGGTGGACACTTAATCAACTGAGCCACGCAGGTGCCCCAGTACTGCCAGTTTTAATCTAATTTCCCATTTAAACAATTTTTTGAATACATTTTCCATAGTGTATTTTTCTATTCTTCCTAATCATTGACTTCCTACCTGGTAAATATTAGTAAAGGGTAAAAATCTCTGTAATTTAAAAGTTTTGGACATGGCACTTTTCCTTTTTTGCGTATTCCAGCAACACTGAATACAAAGTTCAGTATTGTGATAGTAAACCTGCACCACTGTGAGTTCGCTCCTTGGTGATCACAGAGAGTCACTAGGTGAGTTGTGGTGCAAAGAAGACTTTATTTGTAGCGAATAAGATCATGGGGAATGGCTATCAGAGCCATGACTCCCCAAGAGAGGATGAATGGTTTTGTTTAGGGTTAAACGAATGCTTAGGTAGGGAAGCCTTACCATCATATATAGAGGTGGGCATAAGGTCACGCATGCACCTTAAGAAAAATGGCCATACATATTCATACATTGTGTGTTATGTAAATGAGGCTGGTGCTTCTCTTTGGTTAGAGATTTTAGTATTATAATGTAAAGGTAATTTAGATCATTCCAGAGGTCAGTCTGTGGTCCATCTGTGCCAGCACAAGTCAGGGGTTTAGTTCAAAAGGTCTGGGTGGTTTGCACCACAGGGAGAGGTCTTGTGGGGACAGTGGCCATTGCCTGAGGGGTGGTTTCAGGTTTCATTTGCCTGAGTGAAGAGATAAGCTAGAAAGAATTGCTTCAGAAAAAATATAAGATAAATGTTAATGAGCACAAACAGGTGAGTAGCAAAGGTCAGATCTTGGGTTCTAGCTGGTGTTGACAGTGTCTGCATTGCAACATCATCTCTGATGTTACTAAACATAAATGTATATTTATGATCGTATTTAAAATCTGATGCCAGGGACCCCTGGGTGGCTCAGCTGGTTAAGCGTCTGCCTTCAGCTCAGGTCATGATCTCAGGGTCCTGAGATCAAGTCCCACATGGGCTCCCTGCTCAGCAGGGGAGTCTACTTCTCCCTCTTTCTGCTGCTCCCCCTGCTGTGCACTCTTTCTTTCTGACAAATAAATAGACAATTTTTAAAAATAAAAAATAAAATCTGATGCCAACCAAGAACAAATAAGGTTGGCTTCAGTTAGAGTTAATATGGGGCAAAATTTCATGTGTAAGTTCTGTGCATATCCAAAGGAGAGAGCCAATACCTCTGTTTCCTCTTTCATGTAGGGCTTTATCAGCAAGAACAACACAGGAAACTGTGTGAAGACTGGTTTTCAAAACATCTTCCCAGAGCATTAACTAGACCACAAAATTTCACTCTTTATTTCTAACCATAGCTGTGTTGTAATGGCAACATTCATTATTCATTATTACCGACACACAGGGACCATGAAAAATTCAGCAAAACCTTCTTTTAAAACCTTAATTTATAGTCTCTGTTTGGGTGACCTTGGACAAATGAGGCAAGTTATTTTTTCAGCACAGTTACCTTGGTGGCTATATGTGAAGAATATTTGCCTTGCAGGTTGTTAGGAAGATTAGAGAAAATGTTTTACAACAATGTCTAACTCTCAGTAAATGGTAGCTGTTGGTAATCTATTCAGTAGCAAAACAGAGCAAAATAAAATTAAGTGTACAGGCAAACACAAACTAGGAGAGGCTAACTCATTTGTAGTGAAGAATTTGAGAAATGTGTTATAGACATGGAAGAATTGGGTTAACTTCTCACAAATGGAGCATTTGTAACCAATAGGCAAAAGGGAAGATTTCAGAGTCTTCGTCAAGCCAGAGAGGAGGCTAGCATGTCACACTTTATCTGTATCTTTTGTTAGGACGTACTGAGAACTCTGCAAGTCAGATTTTGTACAGTGTGACAGAAAAGGAAATATCAAGTTTAAAACTTATCTTTTTGTTTGGTCCTTTAATACAATCAGAAGTCTTTAAATATCACCATAGAAACATGTGTATGGCTCATTGGAAGAAGATAAAGCAAATTCTAGGAATATAATTTTTAAATTTTAATCACATAGGACACAGGAAAGATTTTTGTAAAGGGATTTTTTTTTCAAATCAAGAACTTTTTGGAATTAAGGTCCTCTAATAGAACCAACTTGTCAGATCTTTTATGACTCACAAGATTGAATTTTCTACTGAGATGGCAAGACATCAAATGTATTTGTCTTAAAAACTCGGGCAGGGCAAACAAGTCTGTTATTGATTTGTTCAAGGAGGTAGTAGTTCAGATTCAAACCAATTATGTGTGTAGTTGGGATGCTGGTTTGATCTGTGGCCATGTGCACAGCACGTCTGGAGGACAGGCGGCACTGGTTCACCAGAAATCTATATGAGGAATGAAGCACCTCTTAAGAGATAAGTCATCTGAAAAAAAGAGGAGTCAGACACATGGGGTGGGTCCAGTGGCAAGGACTCAGTCATCTGATGGGCAATTTTGAGTATAGCATGGTTGAGTTTAGATTCTCAACCCCCCTCCAAGCCTTCCTCCAATTTCCTGGGACTCACATAGGTTTAGGGGACTGTCCTCCATCATCATCTTCTTCTCCTTCTCCTTCTTCTTTTTTTTTAAAATCACAGATGTGTTTGTTGTAACAGCTTTTTAAACTGTTTGAGTACAGTTGGCCCTTTTTGTTTACCTATGTATGACAGTTTAACACCAAAGAGTAAAAGGAGGGGGGATGTCCTCAAACCCTAACCACCCACCTCCATTTCTGCATGAACCTTAGACTATCTTCCCTGAGCTGAAGACTCCAGGGAGCTATGATCCCTTTGGCTTCTTAAGAGTCCTGGACAGTGGTGGGGTACCTGGGAGGGTCATAGTGGCAGTCATCAAGAACTGAGTCAGCTGTAAATCTCAGATGCTCTCAGGCAGGAGGCACTTTCACCTAGCTACACAGAGGAAAGATAGGCCCAGGAGGGAAGAAAGGAGAAAATGGCTGACGCTCATTCATTCAACAATCATATGTTGACTAATTGACCAAATTCCTAGAATATTTGGATGCTGTGGGGTGGGACAAATTTGCAAGAGCCTGGAGGTCCTTTGAGACAGTGGAAAGCCAGTGTCTATGAAATGTGGAATATATTTCTTAATGTCAACTTCATGTCTGTTTTAATTACTATTGTATCCCAAGAGCCTACAGTGGGAACCAATGCACAATAGGAGCTAATAAATATTTGACAAATTTGTTGAATGACTCTAATCTCATTTACCATCCTGGGCTGACTGTCCAGTAAAACATGGTGTAATTGTTAATTTTATGTGTCAGCTTGGCTGAGCCATGGAGTGGCTGTGTTTGTGTTTCTGGTTGAGACAAACACTTGAATCAACAGACTGAGTAAAGCAGGCTCCTCCATGTGGGTGGGCCTCATCCAACCCACCAGAGGCCCAAATACAACTAAAAAAGGCAGAACAGGAGAGAATTTACTTTCTGCCTGATGGTCCTCAAGCTGGGACATTGGTCTTCTGTCCTTGGGCTTAGACTCAGACTGATCTATACCATTGGCTCTCCTGGGACGTCAGCTTGCCAACTGCAGATTGTGGGATTCTCAGCCTCCATAATTGCATGAGCCAATTAATAAATCTCTTTATACATAAAGAGACTGGTTGGTTTCTCTGGAGAAACCAGACTAAGACAGACTGATTATATGTAGATTATGCACATAGCCACCACTGAGAAGCCTCATTTCCTATTGCAGAATTCTCTGAAGTCAAACAGAATCCAAAAAAATTATAGTGTAATTTCATGGAAATGAACAATTTCAAGAGAGATTCATAGGTCTTAATGATTCTGAGCTATGCTTTGAGATACAGTGGTTGCACTAGCTTATAAGCCTCAAGTTGTATTTAGCATGACCCTGTTTCAAGAAAGAATTGCTGAGTGGACAGAAATCATATCCACCCTGATAATACTTTACTATCTCTGAAGCTTGGGAGCCACTACCTTCTGCAGAGTGTCTTTTCTTCCATGACATTGATGAGATCAAAAGGGAGAGGTATTTATATCTTCAGTAGTGATGAAGTCCCTGGGTCAAAACTGAGATGTAAGGAAGTGACTCACCAAGATGATGACATGGGTTGTTTCTAACTTTGCTCCCCCTCATGAAAAAACAAAAAACAAACAAAAGCCAAAACAAAAAAATAAAAAAACAAAGCAAAAAAATAATACCCAATCATGCAAGAAAAAGATATCACTGAGAGGATCCTAGAATACAGAGGTAAGGCTGAAGCGCCCCCCTGCACCACAGAGACCAAGACCATCTGCATTAGAAGGGTAAAAGAAGTGGCTGTGTGTTGACCGCATCATTCCTCCCCCAGGCAGCATTGTGAAGACATCTCCCCTGAGCCTGTGGTTCCTCCAGCTGGAGAAGAAAACTCAGGGGAGAAAACTAGCAACCCCTACCCCTACTCATTGTAGGTTTCTTTTTGGGAGCACCAACTCTGATCTTGCACCATGAAAACTGTAGGGGAATCTGTATGGCTCAGTCACTGGGAATGTGTGATGAAGAACTGGGAGGGGCTTGCAACCACCAGAACACGGATCGCTGCCACCCAAATTCACAGCTGCAGAATCCCAGTAATAATCCTGACTAGCAGTTTTGCTCATCTGTGGAACCAAGGAGCACAGTGAGTTCTGGATTCTCCTTTGGTGTCTTATTTTTCTCCTTAGGCCATATCACTCTCTAACATATTACAGGTTATGATTACTTTGTTTATTGTCTAAATGACTAAAATAGAAGTTCCATGGGGTGCAGTAGTTATTGTCTCTTTTGTTTCTAACTACAACCACAGCACCTAAAACAGTTCCTAAAACACAGAAGGAACTCAAATAATTTGGGGGAATAAACAAGTAATTGAATGAACACTATGAAGATCCATCTAGGGGTGGAATATGTTGAAATTGCTTGTCACAAAGCCAATAGCATTAAAGAGCTTTTATAAATCTCCTGAATATGAAACTTATCTGCTAGCTGTTATGCTGTAGAAACTTGAATGTGTCGTGGGTGTTAATTTGTAAATTCTATAGCTCTTCATTTCTCTAAAGCACATTTCCATCCTGTGCCTCTATCTGGCCAAAATGGTAGGAAACCCAATATTATTCATCATTGGGCCTCCCTCTCCATTGCCAAGGTTGTGTAAAGGTCCCGGGAATCTAATGAAATCCAGAAAATCTGGCAAGGGCCATTTGGTTTCTTTCCACTGGGAGGATCACTGATATCCTTGCCTGTTGCTTTGGAGGCAATCTGCTCTTTGGCATCTCTGCCAAAGTTGGAAAGCAGAGACTTTACCAAGTGTAGAGCCTTGGTGTCTTGGATATAGGCTTCCCCATTTGTGATGGCATCATGCCCTCTGTAGTTTTGCTAACATCCACAGTTGCTGCAAGGGAGTGAGACATGAGCTCCTAATTCTCACACACCCTCCAAATATCTTCCCCTTTGAAATTCAGGGAACTAATTTTTCCCAAGGGCTGCTACCATGGTTTTCTCTCCCTTTAAAAGAGTCCTATGCCTGGGTGGCTCAGTGGGTTGAGCCGCTGCCTTCGGCTCGGGTCGTGATCCCAGGGTCCTGGGATCGAGTCCCGCATGGGCTCCCTGCTCGGCAGGGAGCCTGCTTCTCTCTCCGCCTCTGCCTGCCTCTCTGCCTGCTTGTGTGCTCTCTCTCTCTCCTCTCTGACAAATAAATAAATAAAATATTTAAAAAAAAAAAAAGTCCTATGTGATCTCTGTTTAAAAGCCTTTGTTTGTTTGTTTGTTTTGTTTTGTTTAAAAGCCTTTAAGAAGATAATGTTGGTTTCTCTCAGGCAGGGTGGGAAAAAGATGCCAAAACAGTCACATTTTTTATTAAAAAATATTTTGTAATAAATGATTTTCCTAGTTTTGCTGAAGAAATGTCTAAAGTGAAGTTAGGAGTTTTGCTAAGGGTCAGCTGAAAATTACAGCAGGATATAGTTTCTGAAATAAAAGAGAACATCAAGGTTGGAATAATGACCACAGCTAGATAAATCTGATTCATATAAAGTTTTTTTGAGAAAACACATAATGAGAGGCAATAATACAGATTATAGATTTAAAATATATATTTCTCTTAATCTTTTTCTTTAAATAGATATTATACTAGGTGTCAAAGTGAGCTCTGCATTCTGTGTCAGTGTGCAAACTCTCAGTTACCAACTCCCAATAGAATACAAAGAAAGGGACGCCTGGGTGGCTCAGTCGGTTAAGTGTCTGCCTTCAGCTCACATCATGATCCCAGGGTCCTGGGGTCGAGTCCTTATAAGGGTGCCTGCTCAGTAGGGAGTTTGCTTTTCCCGCTCACTCTGCTACTCTCCCTCTCTCTGTCAAATAAATAAAATCTTAAAAAAAAAAAAAAATACAGGGGTGCCTGAGTGGCTCAGTGGGTTAAGCCTCTGCCTTCGGCTCAGGTCATGATCTCAGGGTCCTGGGATTGAGCCCCGTGTCCGGTTCTCTGCTCAGCGGGGAGCCTGCTTCCCTCTCTCTCTCTGCCTGCCTCTCTGCCTACTTGTAATCTCTCTCTCTCTCTCTCTCTGTCAAATTTTTAAAAAAAATCTTAAAAAAGAAAAGAATACAAAGAAACTACAGAATGTTGGAGTATTTAGAAACCATTACAGCAGTTGGCATACCATGGTATCCAAGCTCATGATCAGAGAACTCATCTTGTTTACTTTATTTATTTTAAAGATTTTATTTATTTATTTGTCAGAGAGAGTGAACAAGAGCACACAAGCAAGGGGAGCTGCAGGTAGAGGGAGAAACAGGTTCCCTGCTGAGCAAGGAGCCTGATTCAGTTTAGGGACTGGATTTCAGGACCCCGGAATGGTGATCTGAGCCAAAGGCAGACGCTTAACCAGCTGAGCTACCCAGGCATCCCAGAACTCACACTGTTTAATAGGATCAGTTAAAATGCTGAACACATGTGATGTGTTTGTGGTTTATTTGTATACTTGTTATGTGTAGTATTTTAAAATTAGTTTCTGAACTATAACCCAGAAGTATATAAAAATCTGAGGACATATAAACATTATTCCTAATTTATTTTTAGTTATTTGGTTTTTAATTCTGAACATTAGAAAATTCTGAATTTTTAATTTACTTTTGAATTTGCAAAATAACATTGTTAGCTATGTTTGATAAATAAAATTTATATTATTTATATTTAATTCTAATTTACAGATGGACTTTTTCTAAGTCTAGTTCACTGGATTTTCTTGTCAAAAGAAAGATTTTTTTTCTGAATATGATGACAAAATATAGGTTATTGCTAAGAAAGGAAGACCATAAGAACCCATACTAGTTTTAATTGGAAAAATAATGCTTTGTGTATTTGGAGTTTAGTGGCCACTGTTGATGGAAAAGAGCTAAAAGCTCAATGTGTTGCTTGTGAAATCTACTGGCTAACAAAGTAACAAAAATATAAAAATTTAAGCAAGATTTGAATGTATAGCATAAAGAAATATGTCTGAATCTAAAAAAATTCTTTGAAAGGAAAAATATTGAAATGAGAACCTGATAGAGGTACATGTTCACTATTTCACACATAAACATTGCATTTCACATATAAATATTTGAGCTTTACGGGTTACCTATAATATAACACTAGGCTTAGACAACTAACCATACGGAAGATTTTTTGCTCAGAAATAATGGGTGACTCTGCCACAAAGAAGGTAGCTTAAGTGCTTTCTGACACCACCACAATTTGACATATTCAAGAATGGGAGAATCCTATGGAAAACCAAGTCAGAACAGATAAAGCTAGCAAAGTATTTTCCACTAATAATAAATATTGCTAAGAGGGCAATTCTTTTACATATATACTATTTGAACATTAAACAGAAGGGAGATTATTCTGTCAGCAAATGTGATTCAAAAGTTAATTTATGAATAAATTCTGGTAACATAGTTGTAATGACGGGAAAATAATCCGCAGCAATGGCGCAGATTGAGGACTTTCTGCTGGAATGGCTCTTACAGTTTCCAACCTTAATAAACTCTTGCCTCAAGGGGAAGAAAGGTCAGCTGAACTAAGCAGGAGGCTAAGGAGTGAAAATTGCGAATTACATGAAAACAAATATGTTAGATTCAAGATCATTTCCTTTAATATATGATAATAAGTAAGCTAATCACAAAGAACTCTATGTGGTAACAGATGGTTATTGAGGAGGAAGGTTCTGTCAAGATGCTTGAGTTATAGAACAAACTCTTAATGTTTCTGCAATGTAAGAAACCAGTTTGGTCTCAACATTTTAAAGATCTTTAATAAGATACCAGGCTTGTTTGTCTTCCAACTGAATTGGTTTTTATAAAAACCAGCATTTTTTGTGATATTAAATTTTTCTGTGCAAGGAAGGAATGCAGCTGTTTTCCAAAGGAAGATGAGATGAAAGTCTAAAATGGAGATGAGAAGCTTGGAGGAATTGAGCTTTTATAGACTGTTATGGCATGTCTCATAACTGAACAATTTTCTGTGACTTAGGTGATAATCTTGATGAAGCACAACTAAAGGAAATTTCCATAGGTTATTTTTAGAGGTGGAAAATGAGGAATGGGACACGTTTGTTTTAGGATATAGATATACTATTACTATGAATAATTACTATCATTCTATTCACCCTGACTTTTTTTTGTCTTACATGCCTCCCTTCTGTTTAATTTCTAGAAAGATTAGATATCATAATTTTTTAAAAATGTATCTTTTTAGTATTTTTCTTTGCTAAAGGCATTCCTCCTTTGCCATTCTTCTGTTTTTGGTAAATCCAAATTTTCTTTTCAGTTCTGCCATATGTGCCTAATCCTTGCTGTTAACAATGGTGGTGATGGTAATGGTGATGTTGATGATCATGCTACAGACGACTATTAACATAAAAATCTGAAGCATGTCTCTTTTGTTCTCCTGAAATAGCAAATTATGATTCCGGTGTTCCATTTCATTCTCTCTCACCAAAAGTGACAAATTTAGTCTCAAGATATCTTGGTAGAATACCATAAGAGCTCTTAAAATGTGATTTTAGGGGCACCTGGGTGGCTCAGTCGTTAAGCGTTTGACTTCAGCTCAGGTCATGATCCCAGAGTCCTGGGATCAAGCCCTGCATTGGGCTCCCTGCTTAGCGGGGAGTCTGCTTCTCCCTCTCCTGCTTCCCCTGCTTGTGTTTCTGCTCTCGCCGTGTCTCTCTGTTAAATAAATAAAATCTCTAAAAAATAATAATAAAGTGGGATTTTAGTCTGATTCATTTACTCATTTAATAAATCCTTAGGAACTTATGAAGGTTTTACTGCCAACATATGTCCTTCTCTCTAATTCTCACTCTCTTGAAAAAAGGAGCAGTTACCCTGTTCTGATGATCCGTGGAGGTATTCAGTGCCAGATCCTAGCTCAATACAGTCTGTATTAGAGCAGAAGCTGGTATTTAGAGGCATTGAAACCATAATTCTAAATTTTTGTTCCATACTGTAGATTAGGGAGTAGGGTCTGTCTCCCACATTTCATTTTGAGTCAACCCTTGTCTCCTGTCTCTCTGTAGTCACCTATCACCGTGATGCGAAATGCATCTCTCCCTATACTGCACTTTAGTGGGTTTGAAAGACTTCTGCTGTTGAGACTCCAGTAGGGAATGGCAGTGTCTGGCCTTTATAAATACATGGATGAGGAGGATGAATGTCTGGTCGAGGCCCCAGATGAAAGCAATCTTGCCTTCTGGGCAGCATGTGACTCGTTTCCTACTGGGCTATTGTGAGGTCCACTCTGATTGATGAAAACCCATGCTGGGCTCCTGGAGAATGTGTATAAAGGGAGCACATTTGACTCATCCTGGAAGCTATGAGATTGTAGCTGATGTAGTGAGCCCACTGGTATGGCTGTCACAAGGCCTACGACTGAGCCAGCAACACTCAGCAGCTGGGGATCTCTGGGAGGTCACTCTAATCTCTCTGAATTTCAGTTTCCTGAAGCATGTAATGGAAATAATATTACTTCATAGACAAGTTAGGAAGATCACAGACAATATGAGAAATGTCTTATACTGTATATACAAATATATTGCTTCATAGTAATAAGCATTTACATTCCATTCATGGGTTTATTTTGCAGTTTATCCCTAAGGCTGCTGCATTAATCAGCACATCTCCATGAGAAATGCTCTTCTTAAACATTGTATAATCTTCTAGATTATTCTTGACATTTTAAAAGTTTTTTGAATCTCTTTTTTGTGGGGGGGCTCCCCAGGGAGAATCATTTCAAATTTAATTTGAAGGTTTTTCAGTGCATCTGCCTTTCTTCTGCTCGGAATTTGCTCTTGCTGTGAGGCTAGTTGCTTATGCACATAGCTCCAGACAGGCTGCCCAGTTCAGATCATGGCCTTGATCCTTACTTGACCTCTGGAACCTCCTTGGGAATCCGCTGTCTCCTCCAACTCCTCACTCTGGATCTAATTTACCTCTTTGTCTCCATTTAGTTAGAACTCTTCCTTTTCTTTCATCAGAGAAGAGGGATAAGGTCTCCCAGTGAAAGAGCAGAGGTTTCTACGGGAGACCTCTCCTAGAGGTCCCAAGTCACACCTCCCAGTGACTCCCTCTTCACTTCCGGTCTAACGCAGTTTTTCCTGACACAGACTGCATTGCTGTCATGCCTGGCTCTTTCCTCATTTATAAGGATTCTTCTTTGAGTGCCCCCCTTGGCCCCTCCCGACTCTCTTCAGGCTGGCACTCTTGTCCTTTAGTACCAACAAGAAGCAGGTTATCTTCCATGAGCCTCTGAGGCCATATGCAAATCAGAGGGTGTGCCAATAAATTCCTTCTGTCAAAGTACCAGAATCTCACCTAAGATTCCCGTTCACTATAAATAATTTAAGTGAAAATAACAGACTTGTTTGGAAAATAAACATTACATATAACTAAATAGGCAGTTATCAGAACATCAAACAAAACAAAACCCTCCTTAATACTAATATTAATACAAGTCCTGGCAGATTGACCCTGTTATTATTATAAAATGTCATGCTTTGTCTCTAGCAGCTTTTGTCCTAATGTCTATTTACATCTGCATCTGCTCTCTTCTGATTACTACTTTTATATTATGTCTTTTTCTATACTTTTATTTTCTACCTATTTGTGTCTTTGTATCTAAAATGTGTTTCACCTAGACACAGGTGGTATAGACACAGATAATTTACAAAATTATCAGACTTTTGACCAAAGTGCTTAATTTATTTATAATTAATGTATTTACTGATAAGATGGAATTGTAAGATCTGTCCAGGCAACATCTCCTGTTCATCCAATTGGGAAAAAAAAGCTGCTATCATCCCTAGCTTTACATGCAGACCCAGCCAATGACAAAATAAAATAATTCAACTCCCTAATAGTATGACCTTAGTCATTTCCCTTTTTCCTTTTAAAACACTTGTATTTTTTATTCAATCAGGCTGTCTAGTTGACATTAATTCTCATGTACCCTTTCCCAGATAAATGTTTTCTTAATACTTTCATCTGAATCTTCACTTGACAGCTTCTTCCTTATTTAAATAAAAGTATCTTAAAGGGAAGCCTTCTATCCATCTAGATAGAAATGCATCTGTCATTTATATAATGTATCTTAAAAAGAGTGAGAACCAAACATTGCTATTAAATATTAGCAAAATGCTATTGATTGCTTCAGACTTCGAGCCTGCAATTTACTCTCTCGTTCTCAAAATACATTAACAAGTATTAGCAATGTGATGAAGATATCCCAGAGCTAAACTGGGATTTTTTTTTTTCTTGATTAACTGAGAGAAATAAAACAATTCAAAAGGAGAAACTTCTACCCCTGTGATTTGGTGCTATTTAAAGCAACCACTTGAAATTCCTTGTATACAGTCCACATTTTGCAAAATGCTTTACTAGTAAGAGCTAGTCGGTCACTTTTTACATGCTTAGATGCATGCTTTCAACATAGAAAATATTTGAGGCTTAATCTCATTGAACTTAGCCGAGGAACTGAGGGAGTAGAGCTACATATAGAGGTGCTTCTAAATTGATGTTGGTGCCTAAACAATTTAACAGAGACAACAGCAGAAGACCCTTATATCAAAAAGAGTACTGGTTTCTTTTAATTGCTATATATTACTTCAAGGCAAAATAGAAGCATTATTTGTGTGACCACACCAACTCTTCTTTTGTTACTATAATCACTCACTGGACAAAGTCACCCTTTTTGTTCCCACAGTGATGAATTCACAGAATGTTAGTTCAGTGAAGACCTTGAAACTCAATGCCACATTTTTCACAGAAGCAAGTTGAACCCAGATAGGTGATATTCACCCACCAGGGATCTTCTGACTAGTTCATGGCAAAACCATACACCAGTCCCATGTCTTTCCTCTGCACCAGCAATTTCTACTCCTGGTTGCACATTAGAACACTGGAAGAGATTAGCAAAAATAGTGACACTTGAACTTCACCCAGATCAATTAAATCAGAAACTCTGGGGGGCGGAGAGGCTAGGACATTGATAGTTTTGAAAAGCTTCCGGATAATTCCAATGTGAAGCCAGGGCTGAGACTCTCATTTTATGCCAGTGTCTTACAGAGTATAAGTATTTGCAAATATTAGCTGATGAACTAAAAACATTTTTTTCATGATTCATTTTCCTTTTGTTCCCTAAGCATAGATGATGAGGCATCTGCTTTAGGGTGGGGCAGGTAAAAACTGAGGACAGAAAAGTCAGTGTTTGATTTTCAAGATAAGCTTCAAAAAGTAGGTAGCAGAAAGGATAGTTTTAAAAGCAAGGACTAGGCCCTTGAGAGAGAAAAGGGTTTTCTAGATTCCAAAACCTTTAAGTATCAAAAGTCAGATAGTGATGGACTCAGGGCTGGAGTATAAGAAGTGAACCACAGAGGATTTAAGATTTTGGATTAAGGATATATTCAGAGAGTCATTTCCGGCTATACAGAATGAGGGTAAAAACAATGATGACCACTTTCAGCAGGGAAGGATAGAGAGGAGAAGATGGGAGAAGGTGCTGGTGGAGGGCTCAGAGAGAGCTGGAAGCAAATAAGAGATGCACATCTTAGGCTGATTACCTGGTGTACTAGTCAGGGTTCTCCAGAGGGATAGAACCAATAGGATGTGTGTGTGTGTATTTGTATGTGTATGCGTGTATTTATTTATTATTAAGAAATTGGCTCACACAATTATGGAGACTGGCAAGTCCAAAATCTGCAGAGAGAGCCAGTGTTACAGTTTCAATCTGAAAGGTGTCTGCTGGCAGAATTTTGGTGGGTGAGTGGGGGGTGGGGTGAGGGAGGAGTAGTCTTTTGTCCCATTTAGGCCTTCAGCAGAATGAAGGAGGCTTCCCTCACTATGGCAAACAATCTGTTTTACTCAGAGTCTGCTGTCGCTGTCTTAAATGTTCATTTCCAAAACAAAACAATCCAAAACAAACAAAACCTTCACAGAAACCTCCAGAATAATGTTTGACCACCTACCTGGGCATCATGGCCATAAAATTAACCATCACGCCTGGTATACACCCAATGGTGCATATATTACACCGCCCTCCTTCTGTCTCCTTTCTGCTCTGTCCCATTCAAAACAGAAGAGAGAAGAATGTCTGCTGCATGATGGATCTGAGGGCCTGAATGCAAAAGGAGTCCCGGAGTCCGGTCAGTGGACTGGACGGCTGGGATAAGGATCCTCATATCCTAAAGCCTTACTTAACTGCTAGAATTAGTTTTACAAAAGGGTGGGGGTAGAAATTACGTCTTTGAGATGGTGGGATCTAAAAATGCCAGCACAGGGTCTTGAATGTTCTGGCTGCTAAATAAATCTTAGCTGCCCTAGAAGTATTATCAAGTATCAGATTCATATGCCTGTTACCAACTCTTAAATCAGAACTAGATCACAGGCGCCCTTCTGTATAGATGGAGGAGCTTTAGGAGTTGAAGTATGTGTGTTATGTGTTAAGAGCCAGGGTGGGGATGAGCAAAAACCTTCCCCCCAAAGTTTAAAGTACTGGAACAACAATGCATGATAAAACTCATTTGCTTTTTATAAATGTATTTCCTTTCCTCAGCACACCATTTTCTATGTTTATCGATAATAATTTACTGAGGGAAAAAGACACAAAGCTTTTTTAAAATGTGTTTTAGACAGATAATGGTTTTAAAAGCAGGAAAAATATATCTAGTCATTGAACAGGTATGGGCTTGCAAAAGGGAAATAAATGAACCTTTTAAAACAAAATTTTTCATCAAAATGAGCTTTACTTTTAAAAAATGATGGCAATACACCCTGTGGATACTTAATATAAATTCATTTGAAAGGCATCTTAGATCTTGTTACTCAGTGATCAATTGCTTTGTCTTTATTTTTATTTTAGAAAGCCAAAGAGAGAGGCCATAATTCTTCTGTATAATATAAACCGATATTCAGTTATTTACTTGAATTTCACAGCTCTGTGTGGGGATAAATATACATTCATATTTTTCCTTACTTTTTGAAATATTTGTTCCTTATTTTAATCCTTTTCACTACAAAGGTGCTATTTAATTAGTTTTCTTTGTGTTGTAATAGGCAGAGGGAATATCATTAACTAACGCTGATGGGATTGGGAATAGATTGAGAATCTGTATGAGTGGGATCTATAGGATTTAATCAAGATATTATTTTAATTGTTTACAACAGACTTTTATTTAGGTGAAATTCAGCTTAATGTTTAATATGAAATCTATCAGTATATTTGTAGGTAGGTATGCAAACACATAGTCTAATATTGAGAAGAAAGTGAGATGGGCATGCTTTTTAAATGGTGCTTTGGCCATGGGACCCAAGAATACCAGAATCTTTCCCTCAGAAAAATACCTCCTATAATTTTCTGGAAGGGGATTAGTGAAAGAACAATGACTAGTTAAACAAAATAACATTTTATTACAAATTAGTTCTCTGCCCCCAAAGCCAGACAAAGTCTAGTAACTTGTACTGGGATCTAGTAGAACTTACACCCAAACTAGATGTAGGTATAGACACCATCTTATTGAGCCCAGATTTGACATTTAGAAATGGCTACCCCTATAAAGTGAAAAGCTACACCTGCCAGCTCAGGAAAACATGGAAACAAGCAAGCAGAAAAGAATATTTGCTTCATTGGTCTAGCACTAAGTTGGCTTGTACAACTGGACATGCATACCTCCCAGACCTGGGTAAAGTCTCTTGCTGAGTGACAGAGTGGGAGAGGCAAGTTGTGTGCATGTGTGTGTGTGTGTGTAGGGGAGAGGGAGAGGGAGAAAGGAGGGGAGAGGATGGAAGAGAATTGGAGAGATGGAGGAACTACAAAGTAGAACAAAGTGGAAGCAAAGTGGAATGGGAAGAGGTGGAGAGAGAAAGCTGGTGCCTTTACCACTTTCCAAGTGTGGAAGGAAGAGAATTAGGAAAAAGAAAATCAAAGCCTCCTTGAAAGCTCCACCCATAGAAAACTCACCATAACCTATAACCTAGATCTAAGCAGTTCAGTCCTCCCTTCTGAGGACAGGGGGAGCAGACCTCTGGCCTGTGGTCTGACTGGTCAGGAGAAGGAATAAGGGAACAGGTAGAAAAAAAGCCCAGAGCAACCCCAAAGCTAATTCCCACCTTATAGGGAATTTCATGTCTCAGTGAGATTTTTGGTTTCCACAACACATTTTCTCAGCCATGTAACATTATTTCTTTAGACTCATGAGACACAATTAAAAAAAAAAATTCCAGCAATAGAAATTTAACCTCAAGGAGGATATATTCAGATTTTACCTATTCTCTCAGTACTCATTGATGTTGAGTGTTTGATGGATATAAAGAGGAATTAAGATGACTTCTGTCCTTGAAGGAACTTGTATTTTAGACCCTGTCAAAAATAACTAGAATATAAACTCCAAAGTGAAAAGTACCTTAAAATGCTTATAATTCAAGGACACTGAGAGTTTGGAGAAATTTTTTTTCTTTTAGAAACAGTAAATTTCACTATGGATTTTATAAAGTAATATAAGTTTTGGAGTGACCTTTTAGAAACTTCAAACAGAACTCAGAATACTTATTCTTTTGAAGAGGAAAAAAAATTCAAATAAGCAAATACACACCTGCATGATTCCAATATTGATGCATCTGCTCCCAAGCTCTAAAACTAATTAGAAATTTGTTTCATATCTGCAATTAGCCTTTAAAAAGATGGGCATCCATTAACACAGTTTGGTAGTATAATGACAAGCAATTAGTGATAAATTGTTCTATCCTGGAAAGAAATAATAATTGAGAGTAGATGATTTCTAAAGGAATTAAAACATCATTTATGTTTTTTAATTGCTAACTTAATTTTTTAAATTTAGTACAAAGAATTCAGTTTAGGAATCTTCCTCTTTGGGTGTATGTAGAACTTGAGGAAAATAAAGTCCTTTTTCTTACTTTGGCTCTTTCTAGTTACCTTATCTCTACCCTTCCTCCTTCATCCATCCTCCTAATCTCACACATCCTACATATCCACTGTAAATAAAAATAGAAAAGTGGGGGTGGGGGTGGGGTAACTGGGTGATGGACATTAAGGAGGGCAGGTGATGTGATGAGCAGTGGTGTTATACACAACTAATGAATCAATGAACATTATATCAAAAATTAATGAGGTACTATATGTTGACTAATTGAATTTGAATTTAAAAAAGAGAAATATGAGAGTACTTTCAAGAAGTTGGAAGTTGAAGTAGGAAATTCCCTACAATATGGAATTACTGATACTTATTTGAGAGACTTAAACAATTGATTGGAAGCTATAGAAGGCAGATATCATCAGTTCAATATAAGGAAGAATTTCTTACAGATTAGAATGGGCTAAACATAAGTTTCTCAAATACTTATAATTCTTCGATTTTACCAACTATGACTGGAAAATCCTTTACTGAATGTTGTAGAGTTGATAGGAGCCTTCACTGGGGTCTGGTGAGGAGGTGAACTAGTTGATGTGTAAGTTTTCTTCAGACACTGAATTAGCTTCTCTCACTGAAATTATTTTAACAGAGGAGTTACTGCATTGTGCCTTCTGTCAGAAAGTTGTCTTGGTCATACAGTTTAATCCCTGCCACTGTCTTGAACTGAGTCATACAGATAATCATGAGCCTGCATACACATGTCATTTAGGAAAAGAATGAAACTGAGACATAATATTAGATGTGAGCTGCTAAGGGACATTAGGTCATTCCTTTTTTGTCTATTGCCTCCCGTGTGTTGGAGGAGAACTGACTCTTTTGGAAGGATGGATGGACCAAGATGTTTTAGAATGGGAGTTGTTGTGGTTCTGTTCAGTTAAATAGAATATGGCTAAAAGTTAGCCATCTTTTGTGCCTATGCATAAAATTCCCACAAATGTAGCTTTATTGCTGATAGTAATCACTGTATATTTCCCAACATAGTATTTCCTAAGACAGTATATCTGCCAGTATGCTTAGTCCATGGGAGAAAGTAACTCAGATCTCTAGATATTATAGAAGGTGCAAGGAAGTATTAACCAGGTCAAATGTGCAGATTTATTTGAAATAATAGCAATACTATTGTTGGACAAAGCTGCTGTCACTACAGAGAGTGAGAAACTCAGTTTTAGGTTTAATGTTTTTCAGTCCTTTGACCTCCCGCCATCAATTCCCCTCTGGCATAGTAGGCATCACCAACTGAAGTTAACTCCCTCTAGCCACACTGCCTGTAAAATGTATAGCTTTTACAACCGGCTATGAGAGTGCAACCCTACACAGGCTACAAAACACAAACTGTTTCTCAAAATTTCTGCCTGCAAGTTACCTCTATCATACTTAAATTTCATTGGCCAAATCAAGTTGCTTGACACATCTGAATTCAAGGAGTAGGAAAATACACACCTCATCTAGGCCTAGACGACAATGGATATTGTTTAGAGTAAAGCAATCAATCACATGACCTTAACTTTTAGAGCAGGAGTCAGCAAACTACAGCCTGCCACACATTTCTGTAAATAAAGTTTTATTAGGACACAACCAAACCCATTCATTACATAAGATCAATGGCTGCTTTTGCACCATAATGGCAGAGTTGAGCGATTATGAGAGAGACCATATGACCAACAAAGCCTAAAATATTTCTTCTCTAGTTCTTTACAGAAGATGTTTTCCCATCTTGATTTAGAGAAGCAGAAGGATATATCATAAACACCTAAAATAATAACTATGTTATTAGAAGATGCAACAAGCATGTTGAAAAGTGTTCAGGCTTTGAACCTTGCATTTTTCATATGATAGTTGTGCGACCTACCTGTGTCACCTTAACCAAACTATTTAACCTCTCAGCCTCAGATATCCCTCCTAGTGAAATGAGAACAGTTGGGAAACTATAAAACTCATAGTTTTTTGAGGATATAAATAATGAATGTACAGTGTCTGTGCTGTGTCTGATACAGAGTAGGTGTTCAAAAATTATAGCTGTTATTATTACTGTTACTCTTTTTAAACTATTGTCAATCTGCTTTGACTTTTGCAGCCTGCCCATTCCTAACTGTCATATGCTGACTTTTATGCCCCTTTTATCTTTCTCTTGCTCTCTTTTTCTATATTTCCATAGATATATATATTTGTATTCATATATTTATATAATTATAAATTATAAATTAAGGATCCAATAATTTTAATATTTATAAATTATTATAATTATTATTAATATAATTTATTACTATACAATATTTATTATATATTAAATTATATGACTATTATATGTTTATATATAGAAATATACATATATAGAGGGGGGGTAGTGGTCAGAGAGAGAGAGAACGCATGCACATGCAGGGTGGCAGGGAGAAGGACAGAGGGAGAGAATCTATTGCAGACTCCTCACTGAACCCATAGCCTGATGTGGGGCTGGATCCCACAAGCCATGAGATCATGACCTGAGCAGAAATCAAGAGTCGTCAGATGCTTAACTGACTGAGCCACCCAGGTGCCCTTTGTGCCCCTTTTCATGTCATGCTTTCTGACTGATACAACCTGCTACTATTTGCTACCTGCGGAAATCTGTTAGTATTTAACATCCATCTAAAATTATCTTCTTTCTATAAAAAAAGAGTATAAAATACTCCTTCTAGGGGCACCTGGGTGGCTCAGTGGGTTAAAGCTTCTGCCTGCGGCTCAGGTCATGATCCCGATCCCAGGGTCCTGGGATCGAGTCCCACATCGGGCTCTCTGCTTAGCGGGGAACCTGCTTCCCTTCCTCTCTCTGCCTGCCTCTCTGCCTACCTGTGATCTCTGTCTGTCAGATAAATAAATATAATCTTTAAAAAAAATACTCCTTCTATAAATTCCTCAAAAGGGCTTTCCATAATTTAAAACTAAATCTTTTCCTTCCACTTCCTCCCATAATATTTATAATATATTTCATTATATTTTAGATCTTATGTGTGTGTTGTCTACTTTAGTCATTCATAAGAGTCTTGAGAGAAGGAACTATATCTTGGTCTTGTTAGACCCTTTTTTTTTAAGTGTTTTTTTTTTAATTTTATTCATTCATTTGATAGACAGAGAACACAAGTAGGCAGAGAGGCAGGCAGAGAGAGAGGGGATGCAGGCTCCCCGCTGAGCAGAGAGCCCGACGCAGGGCTCAATCCCAGGACCCTGGGATCATGATCTGAGCTGAAGGCAGAGGCTTTAACCCATTGAGCCACCCAGACACCCCTAGACTCTTTGTTATATAATTTTATAAGCAGTTTTCACTCATAGCAGGATGATCCAGAAAATATTTTATTTCATGGTAGGAAGTATCTAATTGATGAACCATCTTGGAAAAGTTTTAGTTCTGCAACAAAGTTAATCTTTATAAATAAGAAAAAATATAAGGTTAGAAGCTGATTTAATTGTTGACCTTTCTCTAAGTTTTGAAAACAATTAAATTGAATTGTATTCTTTCCCTTTAATTTATAGGGAAGACAGCTTTAAAATTGCATTTATGAAAGTCTCTGAACATAAAGAAGATTTACCATTATTGTTTATGTTCTAAATGTTTAATGAATGGCCTGGGACCTTCCTAAATTTTCGTTGTATCAAAGTCACTAATGATTGACAGAATGTTCAAAATGGAGAATCCAAACATGTGGCTTAAAAATCACACAGTTGTCTCTCTTCCTTTTGATAGGCTCAGATATTTGAAGCAGTACTCTTAAAGCAAAAGACTCATAGCCTTGAGGCTGGAAAGATGAGTCCCTGGAGTATGGAGGAAGACTTACAGCTTTTATTTATGTTAAATTTTTATGCCATCACTTAAAGATCTCTCTTTTTAATGTTTAAAATATCCATTATGTATTTCTCTAGTATTTTATGTATAAGATTTCTAAATAAAAATTATATGTGGGGGTGCCTGGGTGGCTCAGTGATTTAAGCCTCTGCCTTTGGCTTGGGTCATGATCTCAGAGTCCTGGGATCAAGCCCCACATCTGGCTCTCTGCTCGGCAGGGAGCCTGCTTCCCCCTCTCTCTGTTTGCTTCTCTGCCTACTTGTGATCTCTCTGTCAAGTGGATAAATATTTAAAAAAATTATATGTGTATGCTCAAAATTTATTTACTGTTGGAGTATAGAATTTAAAAAAACTGGAGGGGCGTCTGGGTGGGGAGCCTCTACCTTTGGCTCAGGTCATGATTCCAGGGTCCTGGGATCGAGCCCCATATCAGGCTCTCTGCTCAGCAGGGAGCCTGCTTCCCCTTCTCTCTCTGCCTGCCTCTCTGCCTGCTTGTGATCTCTCTCTCTCTCTCTGTCAAATAAATAAATAAAATCTTTAAAAATAAAACAAAACCGGAGATCACTAATTTAAAGAAAGCAATATATAAATATATCATGTGTATATGATATATACATGGTAAGTGACAATATTTAGTATGTATCTCCTGTATTTATGAGCTTTTAGAGACAATAGTGATTGCTTTCTTTTTATACAAATTGCATTATGATATAATACATATTTTTGAAAAAATATTGGCTTCTGGTGGTGGAGAATCTTCTGGTAGCTTCGGGATTCCATCCAGCATTTTTAAGTTTGGCAAACAGGAGAACACTCTAAAGCAAAAGTTAAAAACAAATAAGTAACTATACTGAACAAAAGCATTGTCTTTACAAGAGAGATGAGTGTCTATCATTTTATTCTTTTTTTTATCTTTACAATAAGGTTATAATAAAATACTCTTTATGTTCATTGAGCTGATCATGTTGCTGTAGCTTGCCCTCTCCGGAAGCTACCATATAGTTCTACAGATCATAAGTATAGATCAGAGAAGTGGTGCTGTGTACAGTCTGTTTTTATAAGAGAATTTCAGTCCAATTTTACAAAGTTCTATAAAGGAAAAAAAATGAAGGAATTTAGCCAAATAACCATGAGAGAAAGAATGAGATAATGACATGTGTGCACATTAGAAAGTTAAAAGTTTTTTTTTTTTTTTTTAAAGAAGAAGTAAAGAAAACACATGTTGTTTATGATAGTTAAGGAAGAATTCTGGCTCTAAGGCATAAGAGAAGAGGTGGGAAATAGTCTTGTCCTGAGTTATTTTTTCTTGATAGAGAGCATTTCTGAAGATCACATTTCAGATTTACACAGTCACTTCTAGTTTCAGGAAGGGGTTCTGCTCATCAGCCCAGTTAAACAGTCAAATGTCTAGCAGAATTATAAAGCAGTGTTTCCTTTCAAGTGGATAGTTTTTCTAGATATGGGAGTTCTGTGGGCTCAGACCAGAGGAAATGCGTACTAGGATTTGCCCAGGATGAACGATACCAGAACCTGTCTGTAGACGTGCCATGTCAACTAATGGTGGTGTTGACCTCCTTAGGTGCTCTCATTGGCCACATAATTTTCTTAGCACTAATTACTTCCTAAACATTATCTTATTTAATCCTCATACCAGTTTTATCAGGTTTTTGTCCCCCATTTTAAGTCACTTATCCAAGATCATAAAGCCTGTGGGGGACAGTGCAAAGATGAAAATCTAAGCCTTCTGACCCTAATGTTCAGACTTTGCTGACAGGAAACCCTAGCTACTACTTTTCAAAAAGTCAAACTATGGTGAACTCAGATCACATTGACTTCTGAAAAAGAGTAAAAGTTTGCCTGTGGTTGTCCCAGGACATGGGGCTGGCTGCCTTCTACCTACTGGGACTTACACTATGAGCTTTATCAGTAAGTTTTTTCTCTTTTGAACTGTGCTTTCTTCTTATTGGAAGAACTGAAACAAAGGAGGAAGGAAAGACAGTCACAATTCTAGATGACAAAGACCAAGAAAGTCTTACACTTAAATAATTCTGATTATGATATAAAGGGACACTGAAAGTCTGGCCCAAATCCTGGACACAGAGATACCCAGAGACAGAATGAAATCTGTTATAATCCTCAAAGTGTGGGTTTTGGCTAGATGACTGAACCCAAATTTGGATGAACTTGGGAGTTCAGTTTGGTTTGGGCAGATCTTTCTGTTTAAAGTATCCTTGTGCTATGCAAGTCAATACAATCTGGCTTTTTATAGCTTGAATGCCAGTCTGTATCCACCTTGGACTCAATCCAACAGAGTTGACATTAGAAAATAGAAGAACCTCATTATATCCGTCATTCTCACATAACTCTATACCATATCATAAATTTTGAAGACAGATTTATAGTGAGACCTCAGGGCATATCAGATTTCAGACAGTTAATCTTAATTCTATTGTTGTAAGGCATGCTTTGAAGGGAAGCAAGTAACTGAATTGGGAGCAAAATAAATTCCCACGTATAAATTAACAAAACTAAAATGCAATACTAATCAATTGTCTTTATGACTAGAAATGCGCCTTTTTATGAATGATGTTGAAATGTCCAGCTAAACCTCCTCTGACTGTAGGAAATATAATTTTAAACTTTAAAATTTTATTATAGTTAAATATTAGCTCAATTTTAAAGCAACTGTGCTGCTAGTTTTCACTTATGTAAAAGCAATTTGAGAATTTATTATCACAGAACATGAATTTTGCCTTCAGTCTATAGTCATGGGGGAGACAATGTCAGTAATAAGATTTATGTAGGAACAACAGAGATTAGAAATCTTATTTCGACAATTTTTTGTTATACATCAGGGTTTAAAGAGTCTAATATTATCTAGGCCTCAGGATATGGTTGTTGTTATGGGAAAATGGCAGTTTGAGAAAGGAAGGTAGTGAGAACTATGTCTTTTATTGAAGTCGAATGTAGATGAAGGACATAATCATAGACCAGGTACACACCTAGAGATGATCTAATCCTTTCTATGGCAGATTCAAACTGAGACATGAGTTGACTTGTTATCTAAGGACAAATACAAGTTCTAAAACTCAGTGGCTTGTTTTTGCCCTTTAAATTCCCACAAGCAGTGCTGGGAATTAGCTAGGGAAGAAAGAATTTTCTGCATACTCCAAGGTATACGTTGCATTATTACCATTAGGAATCTTCCAGTAGTGACAAAGGAATAAAATGGTTTATTCATCAAATGTTTTCAAGGACCTTCAACCAGTGGGGTAGATTGAACCAGTCACTTCTTTGTATCCATTTAATGGTGCCCTTGTGGCCCAAAGGAGTGAAAATAAAGTCAGAGAATATAGGTGCCTGGGTAGCTTAGCTGGTTGAGTGTCCAGTTGTGGAATTTTGTTCAGATCATGATCTCAGGGTCATGAGATTGCACGTGGCATCAGGCTCTCTGCTGGGTATCGAGTCTGCTTGGGATTCTCTCTCTTCCTTTTTTCTCCCCCTCCCCTGCTCACTCTTGCTCCCTCTCTCTCCCCAAAAAACAAAACAAAACAAATAAACAAAACCCAGAGAATAAACCATTTATAAAACTATCACAAGGACATTGATAGGAATCTGTTCATAGAAATCTTTAAAAAGACATATCTATTAAACATTATGAGAGGGACACCTGGGTGGCTCAGTTGGTTGGGCTCAGGTCATAATCCCAGCATCCTGGGATCGAGTCCCACATGGGGCTCCTTGCTCGGCAGGGAGCCTGCTTCTCCCTCTGCCTCTGCCTGCCTCTCTGTCTGCCTGTGCTCGCTCGTTCTCTCTAACAAATAAATAAATAATAATGAAAAAAAAACTTTAAACATTATGAAAGAAAACACATAGGATTTGAAAGTCTCATATGAAGCATCTTTGTATATGTAAAGTCACATTATAAGAGAAGCCTACAATTTTAACATAAATTATCTGAAAGAAGAGTGTATTGTAGAATTTTTTTGTAAAAGATCAGTTCAGAGTTCTTCAGGTAAGATCAGAAGCATGAAATGTTCAAAATATAGTAGATAGGATAAATATTTGCCAAGTAAATTTAAGTTCCAGGGAAACAGCTAGTCAAAGTATAACATTCAATAAAGAACATAGATGACAAAGGTGTTTGGGGGCCTTACCATTCTGGTAATTTTGGTGAAACTCACAAGGGTTCCTCTTGAGTGTAAGGGATTCTAGTGGAGTGCACCATAAAATTGAGAGCCCAGTCAGAGACTCAATGTGGTTTTCAGCCAAGGATACGTGTTGTATCTGAGGTATCTTGGGCAATTGTTTGAAAGATGTGAGATGGTTTTTGTTCATATTTAAAACTCTGCATCTGCATAAAAAATATAAACACCTTGTCATTTGTCTCCTGAAGAAGATGGTTAACTACCAAATCTTGCACAGGACTAGCATGCCTCATGTAGACCATAACCCCTCAAAGGAGTGACAGTGATATTTTCTACAACTGTGGTTTATAAGAGAAATATTTATATCAAAATATGAAGAGAAAATAAGCTGAATATATGAGACTGTAAGTTTGCTGAATACAGAAGTCTGTTCTTTTTCACTGTATACACTCAGTACTTGGCATGGTAGTTGGTCCATGGTGGGTTTGCAATATGTCTCAAATGAAGGGGTGAAGGGCTGCAATGAATGAGTGACTCTCACGATTTAGTTGTTGACACAGACACATAACAACTTATGAAGAGTATTGCCTCCAAGGAGTGGGATCTGTTCTTTTTTTTTCCTATTTTTCCATACTTGAATTCTATATTGAAAAAATAACGTTTTAAATTAGAAAAAAAAAAAAGCTGGTTATATAGAAAAGAAAACTAAAAGTTATCCTTAGGAGAAGAAATGTGTGTTGGGCACTTAGGCTGAATACATTTTCCTGACGTATACTGCTTCTCAATATTTTTGCCCTAAAGCTATAATTGTATAAGGCAATGCAAATAGAGGAAATAATTCAAATCTATCACTGATACATTGCCTTAAGGAAAAATTCTTTATATATAAGCTGAGATTAAATACCATGAGAGAAACACAGGGAACTTATTCATGGCCTTGTACCCCACAAAGACACTTAGTAAATAATTATTGCTAATGCTAAAGATGGTGCTAAACAGAGAGAGAGAGCTTCCACACAACTCTATTAGAAAAATCCAGTTTAAACTTCCTACCTGATTGAATTGTAATTTTTTCACATCTCTTCATTTCCTTGTTTCCCTCCACTCTCTCTTCATATGGACATGTTATACAGTCCTAATCATACATTTAATAACTTTGGGTTTTTACTCTTTTCCAGGTTATACATAGGCTTTTAGGAGTACTTTAGTGCTCCGATGATTCTAATTGAAACCCCATCCTAACTATGATTTCTTTTTTTTTTTTTTTAATTTATTTACTAGAGAGAGAGAGAGAGAGAGCATGTGAGCACAGGCAGGCAGAGTGGCAGCAGAGGCAGAGGGAGAAGCAGGCTTCCTGCCGAGCAGGGAGCCCGATGTGGGACTCGATCCCAGGACCCTGAGATCATGACCTGAACCGAAGGCAGCTGCTTAACCAACTGAGCCACCCAGGCGTCCCCTAACTACGATTTCTAATTGAAGCCCCAGTCTAAGCAGTTCCTGTCTCTCTGCCCCTCTTTCTGTCCTCTTGTGAAATCTGTTCTTTTCTTATCTACTAGTCGTTCTCTCATTTTCAATGTATATTCACCTCGGGCTCTGAGATTCACCCCATCACACACCCCAGTCTGCAGGATGTTAGGGGTGAAAAGCAGCAAACCAAGTGTGGTGTTTTTCCCTGGGGCAGAAAGAAGGAGGCCATATATTAATACATCAACTTTTTTCTCTTTTGACACCTTGATTTGGCAGTTGTAAAATTTGAATTGCAATCACATAATTTGATATTTTATATTCTAGTTCTATAGGAAGAAAAGCCAAAAGAATACATCCAGAGAACACTAAATCTGGGGCAAGTCTTTCCTTTAATGGTTATGGTTTCTCTCTCTTTTTTATGTAATATGTCAAAGATTTAGAGGTTTATTGATCTGGATCAGGTCAAGTTCAAATACTTCAAGTACACGATATTCTAGTTCAGCATTTCTAAAGTATGCCATGTGATTATTAAACATGTTTTTGTTGCATGTATATTTAAATATGTATTAGAAACATAACTAATGTTATCACTATTATATCCCTAGAAAAGAGTCTGGCAAAACAAAAACAGAAAAAGAAAATCCCCGAATAAATCAGTATCAACTGTCAGTGATTTTTATTTATAGTAGTGATATTAATTTTCTTTTGAGAATTTTTATTTCAGTATTTAAAAATTATTTATTTATTTATTCATTTATTTTTAAAAAGATTTTATTTATTTAACAGATAGAGATCACAAGTAGGCAGACAGGCAGGCACAGAGAGAGGGGGAGGCAGGCTTCCTGCCCAGCAGAGAGCCCGATGTGGGGCTCGATCCCAGGACCCCGGGATCATGACCTGAGCTGAAGGCAGAGGCTTTAACCCACTGAGCCACCCAGGCGCCCCTAAAAATTTGTTATTTAAAAAGAACATAAGTAGGGGCAACTGGCTGGCTCAACTACTAGAGCATGCAACTCTTCATCTCGGGGTTGTACATTTAAGACCCACATTGGGTGTAGAGATTACTTAAAAAGAACACAAGTAAAGTCAAATGCTCTGCAAGTCTATCTAAAGTTTCAGAGGGGCTTTGGAAATGGCTGAAGATACCCAGGGACATTGCATATTCTGACACTTCCTCCATTTCCTCACAGCTTCCCTCTCCCATGTGGCTCTGATGGTCTTTTCATCACCCAGGGATGTGTTCCCCGCTCAGAGATGTAACTTAACCAGCTTGGATCTACCCTTCCTTCTTGTGTCTGCTTGATTTCCTTCATCTCCCACTTCTTGCCACTCTACCTACCCAGTGTGCCTACTGAAGCAGACAGCAGCTCTCTAAGAAAGGAGTTCTCATTGCAATCCTGAGCAAAAAGGCAGATTATCTTTAATGTCAAGAGTTTGGGATCTTTGGAAGACCGAAGAATCTATATATATTTTTAAAAACGTTTAGTTTGTTTCTGTTGCTATTCTGATTGACTATCCTCACCCTTCCATTAGAATGTGACCTTGAAACCAAGACTCTTGTCAACTACCTGTAGTCTTTCCTCATGGGTGCTCAACAAATATGACTAAAAATATCTATGTTACAACAGTTGTACTTATATAATGTAACTGCATTTTCCAGTGTACAATACAAGGGGTGTGGCAAGCTTTTTCTGCCAGTATGATTCTCTGATAACAAACTACTCCTCTAAAAATTGATGATAATATTAATTTGGAAAGGAACAGATTTCTTTTCCCCCTCTAAAGTATGACATTTTGATGTATAAATTTCCCTTTTGCCTTGCTTGGGTATCATTTACCACTATTACCTTTAAGACCTGATCATATGGCCACAGTAGGTACAGAAAATCATCATATATGTCCAAATACCAAATATTTGACTTTAACTTAGTAACTAGACATGCTAAAGAGCAGGTACCTTGGCAATCTTATGGCACTTAAGTCCACCAGTGAATTATAAACTAACCAGAGGGTTTCAACTCGAATTAGTCTTCTAAGAATCCTGTTAAAATTTGCAACTTGATAAGGGTCCCCCAAATCCTGAAATGAAGGGTTCAAATTCTGAAGGGAAAAATAAATAAAAAGAAAAAGTAAGTTCTTTGTCAACTTTTAAAAATAGTTATTAATTAAAAATGTGTTGTAGATGTTATTTAAACCTGTAGTTTTCCACTGTTTTTGGTGTGCACTCTAAAATACTCACACATCCAAATACTCACAATTATGTGGCAGCAATTCATTCTCAAGGTAGGGGAGGTGAAGATCCTGACCTGATTCTGATTAGAATTACATACAAAGTTGGAAGTGGGGAAGGCAGGATCCTGAAACTGATTCTGAAATTTTCTAGGGGTAAAGAGTATAAGGGACAAAATTCTGTTTTGGAATTCCTGATTGAAATGATTAGTTATCCTTGGCCTCCTTGGAAATATGCAGAAAGAACATTTTAAAAGATTTCACTCCCCCCTACCCCTGTGCTAACTTGTCTTCTGTGTATTATGAAAATTATTGTTGTCCCCCTTTTCTTCTTAAAGAAAGTAAAAATGAAACCTAATAATAATAATATTATTATTTTTTTAAAATAATAAGTAATATTATGAGTAATTTAACAATAAGTATTATTTATATACTTATATAATTTATATATTTAATAAGTAAAGAATAAATAATAATAAGTAATATTATTACTTATGAAATAATAAGTAATATTAATTATGAAGTAATGAAGATACCATCATACAAAAGATGGAAGCTATTATTTTGTTTTAAAGTAGCTACAGATACATATGGAAAAATGACTTTACCATATTTAACAGACAGTGCATACCTCATTTTTCTTTTAACATCAGTCAGTTTTGATATAAAGGAAATTAAAGTCACTTTTTTTTAAAGATGAACATGTTCTTTTTATTTTTTTTATTTTTATTATTTATTTATTTGAGAGAAAGAGAGTTCACAAGTAGGCAGAGAGGCAGGCAGAGAGAGAGGGGGAAGCAGGCTCCCCGCCAAGCAAAGAGCCCAATGTGGGGCTCGATCCTAGGACCCTGAGATCATGATCCAAGCCAAAGGCAGAAGCTTTAATCCACTGAGCCACCCAGGCACCCCTAAAGTCATTTTTGGTGGTAGCATTGACCCTATAAACTCTATTCCTAAGAGTTAATTTATTTTATTTCCAGAATTCTGCCATCAATTTCTGTCAATAAAATTAATGAATAAAATGGCAATACCCTTCTTAAAAAATTTAAATCAAAATAATTTACTGTTTTAAAGAAATATAGATAGCTCTATCTTTATAAAGATCATTAAGTTCTTAATATTTTAGATACTAAACATAAACTTTGATACTTTAAGTTCCATTTTCCAAAAGTATAAAAGGTCTTAATTTTGAAATAAAACTTAAGAAATGATAAGAGGTTATATCTATCTCTATATTGAATGTCACCTCCTCAGGGAGGCTTTTCTTGGATGACTATGTTCCAATTAAGTTTTCTATGGTAGTTAGGATTTATTTAGCCATTCTCTTAGAGTACAGTTATCTCAAGGCCAATTAAATTTTCTATGATAATTTATTAGGAAGGCTCCACTGGCTTTTATAATATATCCATAGTTTAAATGGCAGCTATAAAGAATGAATACAGGTATACACTGAAATGATTACCTCTGAAGATAGTTCTGGGAGTGGAGGTCAACGTTTCAGGTACATAGCTTAAATTTTAAACAAATAAAATAGGTGTATGGTTTAATTCTTAAGAGTAGAATGTGTCCACCCATTATATATGAAAATTTTAAATTAATTTTAAAAAGAAAAGAAAGCACCATGCAGGGGAAACAATATTCTATTTTTATATCTTCCACGACCAAGATGTATAAACTTTAGCAAATCATTTCTTTCTGGACTTCCCCTTCTTTTTTGAAAGCAAGGGATTTAGATCAGACCCTCTCTGAAACTCCTAATTCCATAATTTTACAACATCTATGGTCAATCTGTGAAGCAAAACTGGCATCAAGAAGCCTCAGGGAGCAGGTTTTAAACTCAATCTTATTTCTGGAAGAATTCCTAAATTCTTCATGTGCAATTTGATCACTCCAAACACCAAAAATATTGGGGCACCTGGGTGGCCAGTCCTTAAAGCATCTGTGTTTGGCTGAGGTCATGATCCCAGGGTCCTGAGTTCAAGCCCTGCATCAGGCTCCCTGCTTGGCAGGAAGCCTTCTTCTCCCTCTCCCACTCCCCCTTCTTGTGTTCCCTCTCTTGCTGTGTCTCTCTCTGTCAAATAAATAAAATCTTAAAAAACAAAAACAGAAACAAAATATTGTTTCAGCATCCCACTCTATTGCAAAGAAGTTGATTCACTCTTTTTTTGCCACCAACACATCCTTCCTGGTTACACCCTCAGCCTAACATGACTTGAGCCAGCCAGGATTAGAGGCTCGAAGAACTGCAGCCACATAGCTTCACAGTGCTCTGGCTGATGTAGGGAAAGGGCTGTATCAAAGCTAGTGGCTTGGTCAACTGGGTCATTTTCAGCACCAACAAATCACAGCTCCTATTTTTCACTGGTAAAAAGTTTTGGTTTTGGAGAGTTGTGTTCAGCAGGCTGGCTGTCCAGCTGTTCAAAGTTTTGGGCTGAATGCATTATTCAAGGTATTCTGGATTGCATCATAAACTCTTTGACAAGGAATATTGTCCAATATTTGACTTATTATTATCAAAAGGAACAATTGCGTTCTCAAGTGTTTTAAGCTTTTCCAAAGTCCAGCACTATTAGGATAAGATACAGGTTAGAAAATAAGTATCATGTTATGATGAAGAAGAGGTGAACAAAGAGATGGAGAACCCCAAACACTGCTAGTTTTAGAGAAAATGGCGAAGGAATGCTTAGAGTTTTGATTTTGCCCTTAGAAGAGGGGGGGTGCCATAACTGAATCAATGAGGAAAAGAGACTTTTTTCCTGTCTTTTAAGCTCTCACCATGCAGTCCTCCCAGTTTTCTTGTAGCCATGTTTCCCATTTGTTTTTTTCAAGGACTCTTTTCCCGGAAGGCCAGGTGCACTCCTCCTGTCTGAAGAGCAGCTCTTCTGTGGAGGGTCCTGGGCAAAAACCACAACTTGAGATCTAGGAAGTAGGCATACGGTGGCAGGACTGACATCTTTGCCTGATATTTGGCCAGTTGTTTTAAACTTGATATCTGCTTGATACCAGGATTGAGGAGAACATGAACTGGCCCATATTATGCCCCAATAGTGTAAGCAATAACAAAATAAGTCAATTTTTAACCCTATTAAATTATTTGGAGGGGTGCCTGGGTGGCTCAGTGGGTTAAAGCCTCTGCCTTCAGCTCAGGTCATGATCTCAGGGTCCTGGGATCGAGCCCCGCATCAGGCTCTCTGCTCAGCAGGGAGCCTGCTTCCTCCTCTCTCTCTGCCTGCCTCTGCCTACTTGTGATCTGTCAAATAAATAAATAAAATCTTTAAGAAATTATTTGGAGTACATGTAGGTAAGAAAATCATCAAAAGAGTGACTTTAGTCTTTATACAATTTTCTCTTTGGGGATGTCACTTGTGGCTTTCCCTCTCTTTTGTCTCTTAACTCAATTAGCCACTTGGTTCCATCACTTTCCCCTTGAGAATCTGTCCCTCGCTTTTTCAATGTTGGGACTCTCATAACTTCCTACCTGAACTACAACTACTTTCTCTTGGATTGCCTTGTTTCCAATGATCTCTCCTTCAGTATAAATAATACACATGGCCATCCAGCTTTCCTAAAACACAGCTTTTGCTTAAAATGTCTCAGAATTTCTCACTGCCTACCAATTAGGGGTGGAGAATCCTGGTTTGTCACGTAAGGTTTTCCACAATCTTATCTCAATCTCCATTTCAAAACTCATTTCCCACTATTTCCCAATCCTATTGTCCTCCACATCAGGCTTGTACAGATTTCCATGGTTAGGGAAAGGAAAGCCTGTTTTCCAGTCCGAGGTTGGGTGCTAGGTGGTTGTGTGACTCCGGATGACTAATTTTAATTTTCTGAGCTTTAGTTTTCCATGTCTGCAAAAATACAGGGAAAACTAAAATCAAGAGCCCAACATCAGCTGAATATGATGAGAGATTGTTTGAAGATCATAACGTTTTATAAAAATACTGATTTCCAATTTTACTAAAATGTATTTTTCTCTGAGAAAGTACAGCTCTATTGTATTACTCAGGCAAACTTTGGTCTGTTGTGATGTTCAGCAGGCCCCTCACAACAATGCTAAGCTCAGTGATTTCAATTCCCTCCCAATTCCAATATCCTGTGTTTCCATGAATCCTACCTGGTACCATTTGTGCACACTTCTCCCTCTCCATTTTTCTGGAATGTGTGATTCTTGGTTCAGAGGTGAAAAGAAATCGTTATACTAAAGAAGAGGTTACTAAAGGCATCAGGAACAAGCGTTGTTTTTGTGACAGTCTTGTCTGGTCTCTGATGAGAGATAATGAGTCCATTTGTGAAGGATTTATGGAAGGCAATAAAAGAGTCCAATATTCCATTATTTTGACACAAACATCAGTTCTTTCTTCAGACATAGGTGAAAGCTGACATGCAACCTGAACTTTCGAGCATTTCTTTCATAATGAACTGTACTGTTGCCACCCAGGAAATCACATAACCCTGAAGTATCCTAACCAGTTTACCAATAAAATATCTTTGGATTAAGAAATTTTCTTCTTCATTGATTAGGCTGATTGGAATTAAAAGTCATAGAACTGGAAAAACTGGGCAATCATCTAATTGGGTAGACCTCAGGTTCTATTGCCTTTAATATGACCACCCCCCAAATTTGGTAGCTTGCTTTGTGCAGTAGATACCCCAGAATTATTAAACTCTGTCTTATATTTTTTGTTTGAGTTCTATTGATCTTCTGCTCTTTCAATTATTTTTTTTAAAGCAGCTTTCAAAGATTTCTTTGAAGTTGGAAGCCAAAGGTTATTTCCACTGTGAGGAGTTATATTCAATTGGATTCTTTCTTTTTTAAACTCAGACATGGTTGATAATTGAAGATATATCTTAGCAGTTGAGAAGTATGGTCTGGAATATCTGACAACCTTGGAATGTTGGCTTTCACCTGCTATCTCTGAATTTGTTCTTCATCCCCTCACTGGATTTGTAACTCAGCAGCAGTGACTATATTAACTTGCTGAGGGATTTTCAAATAGAAAGCATCTATGGTTTAAAAGAATTCTGCCAACTCTTGGCTCTTTTACTTCATTTAATTGGGAGGAGTGAAGTCAGTCTTGATCTGGCCATCAAAGCCTTGGGAAATTGCTGTTTATCACATACAAGATAACCTTTGTTCTCTTAAGTACTCTTCCCAGATGCCCCACTGGGGCAACTGAGATGAACTGAAGTAGTTTTAATGGGTGTTTCTGGATCTAATCTAGAAGAAGGGTAATTATTACTAGAATGCTTTTGAGAAGTACTTATTCTCCATCTCACACAAGCACACACAAAACTTAAACAAAATGAAGGGCAATGAACAAGGGACATCTATTTTCTTCACAATTTGAGCTGATGGGATTTTCCAATGTTTTCCATCCCCCAGATCATGCTCCATTCCTTTTACAACCAGTCACTTGTGAGAGATCGGGTGTTGCTAATGGTCTATGGAAGGAAAACGTGTCTTATCTCTGCAGAGCGATGATGTCCTCTGCATGACTGGCCACCGTGGTCCTTTTGTCGGATTGGTTTTGTTGGCTGATGACCTCAGCACATGAACTGGCACTTAAATCAGGAAAGAAGGGAGGCCACTGGACTCTCTTTACACATACTCATTTTCAGTTTACTCCTACATTTTATTCCTATCATCCCCCAATGTCTTCAGTTTGGCAGTTTTCTCTCTAAACTTCAACCCTCCAACCATGTTCAGAATACAATTTCTTTTTGCCTCATTGTAGTACAATCATCAACCACCACCACCATTACACATACACAGGCACATGTGCACACACACACATACACACATGAATGCCAACACCCTTATTGTATCAATTTTTCACTTTCTATTCAAATTTCTTCCCTCCAAAAATCCTAAACTAGCGTTTCTCATACTCTGGCCCTCAGCTCATCTGCAATAGAATTTCCTGATAATTTTAAAATTATCAAATTCCTGGGCCCTATTCATACTAATTATATCAGATTTTTTTAAAAGATTTTATTTATTTATTTGACAGACAGAGATCACAAGTAGGCAGAAAGGCAGGCAGAGAGAGCGAGAGAGGGGGAGCAGGCTCCCCACTGAGCAGAGAGCCTGATGCAGGGCTCGATCCCAGGACCCTGAGATCATGATCTGAGCCGAAGGCAGAGGCTTAACCAACTGAGCCACGCAGGCGCCCCTATCAGATTTTTTGAGAGACAGTCCTGGAGAACTGCATTTTCCACAAGCTTCTGGGTAATCTGTCCCAACACTAAAGTTTAAGGACCAGCTGAACCCTGCCCACTTTGGTCCCTGATAAAACCATCTCTGCCTTTTTGCCTGTGGACTTCTTACTCATGTGACACATATGGCCTCTACTTCTTTTGGTCTCCTTTCTTCCAAATTCCCCATAATTTCTGGCCATTTGAAAAGTATTCTCTCTCAGATCCCCACAGGACAACTTGTGTTTGCCTCTAGTAGTACTGCCTACTAATATTTTAAAAATAGGAGTCAGTAGGGGCACCTGGGTGGCTCAGTGGGTTAAAGCCTCTGCCTTCAGCTCAGGTCATGATCTCACGGTCCTGGGATCGAGCCCTGCATCAGGCTCTCTGCCCAGTGGGGAGCCTGCTCCCCCTCTCTCGCTCTCTCTGCCTGCCTCTCTGCCTACTTGTGATCTCTGTCAAATAAATAAATAAAATTAAAAAAAATAAAAATAGAGTCAGTACTTAGCTGCAAACAGAGCTGACAGAGTTAAAACACAAGAACATATTTTACTCAACATTTCAGAAAATGATGCTATTTTAAGCTTCCTTTGTCAACTGAGTTTGAGTGAAAGATGAAAAGCATTGTGTGGTAAGCATTGAGAGAGGGAAATGAGCAGGCAAATATATCTAAAGCAACTTTTTCTAAGTCAATATTAAAATTGTACAATGTACAATATAACTGCAAGTCTCCAAATACAGATGGAAGATAGCCAAGATATCTGATGTTTTATAAAGACTAAATACTCACTATAGCCAGAATTATGTCTAATATTATTTCATCAGCTTGTGGGATATGCAAAAGAGACATGAGAAACATATGGTGCTTGTTCTTACATAATATAGAATCTATTGAAAGCTACTTATAAAAATCAAACATTATGTATATTAGGGGCTACAGATAACAGTTCTTCAAACTCTCACACTAGTTACACTTATGAAATCTTATAGAATGAAAAGGAATAATAAAATATTGGTTTATTCTACTGAACTTAAAATGCTTAGTGAAAATATAAAATGAAACTGTTTGGTTTATTTAGATTCCCATTTGCTGTTTTAAAAACAAATGGTAGAATGAAATCAGGTTAAAATTATTCATCGAAGTGACAGTGTTATTCATGATAACAAAATATTGTAAATAAATGAAAATTCCAACAAAGCTCATTGGTTAAACATATTTAATAATATCTATATGATGGAGAGATATGCAACCTTTAAAAACTGCATTTTGGGTAATGTTTAACAACATGGAAGAAATGCTCACAAAAACAAGATAAGTGGAAAAACTCAGGAAACAAAATCATTTGTACAATTTTGTAAAGAAGTATGTGTATATACTTTTCAAAAAAGACTAAATGGAAACAAAAGTCACAGTGATTATCTCTAGATAGTTGAATTACAGGTTCTTTTTCATCTTTCTGTTTCTCCAGGATTTAATACTGAACATTTATTATGTATATAATAAGATATGTGAATATGCTTTAAAGTGGCTTCACTAACTATATTAGTAATTCTATGGTCTTGAAAAAGGGAATTTTTCTATCTCCAAGGAATATCTTTTTTCCCCAAAGTAATTTTTTAAAAAGATTTTATTTATTTATTTGACAGACAGAGATCACAAGTAGGCAGAAAGGGAGGCAGAGAGAGAGAGAAGTAGGCTCCCCACTGAGCAGAGAGCCCGATGCGGGGCTCGATCCCAGGACTCTGGGATCATGACCCAAGCTGAAGGCAGAGGCTTAACCCACTGAACCACCCAGGCACCCCCAAGTAATTTTTTAACCCACAAATAAGATCTACTCAGAGTACATATACAAAGATACATACATTTGTTCTTTACCTTCTCTTACTCTTGGGCAATGCAGTTGACTTCCTTGAATGTCATGTTTTTCTACCTTGTGCCAAGTAAGGTACTTAAAAGAGTCTGATGGAAGCTTTAAAATAAGAGAAGAGAAATAGCATCTGGCAATATGTGATTCATTTACTTTTATATGTGAAAGTAATACAAATCATTGCCAAATATTCAGCCAAATTAAACTCCAAGTACCTAATGGTGTCCTCATAGAAGTCACTTTAGTTCATTCTAAATTATATTTGATGGTAAATGACAAAAGAAGGAGATAAGTGTACACATTCATGAATCCACTTTATACCACCTCTGATAAATCATCCTTTAATGTTTATTGAATGGTTCTTAGGGGCTACAGATAACATTTCTTCATACTGTTACACTAGTACATTTATAAAATCTGATAGGATGCAAAGGAATAGTACAACATTGGGTTAGCCTACCAAATTTAAAATGCTTAGTAAAACTATAAAATGAAACTATCTGGTTTATTTAGATTGAGAAACCTCATTCCATTTTCCATTTTATAACAGTTCTAATTATTGAAGTTTCTTTATTGTGTGGGCCCCCAAGCTTCTTTAACTATCTCCAGTTGTGAAAGTTCTGCCTTTTGAGGCTACACAGAAGCCACATGTGACTATGATGTTGTTTGCAGCATTTGCCATCTTTTTCCTAAGTCATATAATTCTTGCTCATGGAGCATGATTTATAGATTATTAACTATCCAATAAGAATATATGATTCTCCTTGGGAAGAGTTCCAATTTATTGACATTCCTCTTAAAATGTGTAGCCAGTATGAATGAAATATTTCAGGTCTGGTCATCTTCCTTGTTCTGGACAGTATATTAGTGACCAGAATGTGTTCCAAGACCATATTTAGGGCAATTTTATATTGTTTACTATGACTGAGGTTGTAGTCAATCAAAATTCCCTGAATCTTATATAGCTTATGATAGTTTCAAGGTTTACACAAACAAAAGGTGTATTACTCAGAAAAGAGCATTATGTTAAACACACCACAGATTCGATCTTCAGTTAGCCAGTGGTGTACACATAAACAAACAGACCCAGAATATTTGATATAAAGAAATGTCATTAGAGTATTTGGAACCACTGCTTTCATCTCACAGAGCAGCATTTCACATAGCTTATGTTTTGCTTGAGCTGTAAATTTGTGTGACTAATAGTAACATAAAAAACATTTCCACCCCTGAATAAGCTTATGAGGCTTTGGATTAAACCGAGTTAAGTGTTTCTCTTTGCTACCAGACTCCAAAGAGACTTCCTATATATATAGTAATACATTATGAGTCTAGACTGACAAAGTGTTCCCCTGGACTTTTAAATCATAGAAACCTTTATTCTTGGAGTAGTACATGGGTCTCATGCATTTTGTGAAGCAGAGTTTGGAATATGTTGACTCAAAATAAATTGAAAAGCGGTGGCTTTTCAATAATAATTATTTTTTATTTTGATCTTCATTGCTTAATCACTGAATGCCCATGGTGGTTCTAGTAAATATGTCAATGTCTCCATTTAAAAAATAGAACTAATAGCAAACTAGTTGGTATTAATAAAGCAACATGAAAAAGCTAATTAATACTTGGGCAATTTGTTGAGAAAATCTGAGGATTTGCTAACATGCTTTCAAGGAGTTTACTCATTCTTTAGAAATAATCTTTAAAAAACCAAGAAGCACAAATTTTAGGTTATTGAGGAATGTGGTCCCTGGACTATTCTTGGTCATTCAGTTCACGTGTTTATGGAAGCTTTGTTCCCAACTTCCAGTGTGCTTTTGGATTTTTTTTTTCTTGCTTCTATGATAGAACATAAATTTCTTAGAAGTTAAATTCCCTAGGGTTGCCACACCCCATTGCCTTTTTGTGCTATTTCATGAGGATCTTACCGGGAAAAAAAGAACCTAAGCTAAAGCTGTATTTGAGAAGAAAGTTTCCATTTTTCAACCACCATCTAATTTTGTACAAAACGCTGTTTGCTTTTTGAAGGAGGTATGCGGTTGGTTTCACAACTCCTGACCTTGTAGGAAAATGAGGCATTAAATTTGTTTATATTTCTTTAAGGTTGTCAGTGTGCTGCAGCTGAGTGACTATTGCTTCCTCCTAAAGGAATAGTGAATATTTGTGTCTTTTACCAATTAATATAACCATTTAATTTAATCAATTAATCCATTGGTTCAATAAATATTTTCAAATTTGATATGTTTCATTTCATTTCATTTGTTCAAAAATACATACTGTACCCTGTTGTGTATCAGGCATCAGGGATATAAAAAATAAAGTATGGCATTTGTGCTTGAAAACTCATTTTCTATAAGCTGGGAGGCAGATATTTGAGTAACTCATCTGGAGCCAGTGGGATAGTTGAAACAATGGTAAGAAAGGAAAGGAGGGAAAAGCACATGTGGTTCCACTGAGATGGGTTACAGAAAAGTCTCGGCAGTGGGGAGTTTGCAAGGAAAAATTTTATCTTGTGGACAAAGGACATTCCAGAAAGAAAGGAGATAAATCTTAGACTAAAGGCAGAATTCGAACTGAGCAGGGGGAAAGGAAGGCATGCCGTTTCTATTTTGGGGTCCACTACCTTTTCTTTTCCTCTCTACTAATGTCTCACTTCCTCCAGTCCAGCACCTTCTTTCTGTCTCCTCTCTGAGTTGGTACTAAAAGTATCAAACTTTCATTCCTCCCCAATTACAAGGGTAGATTTAAGAAGTTAAACACTTAATTAAAAAATGTTCAATATAACATAAAGTACATTTTATAAACTTAGTCTTAGGTAAAGAGCTAATTAAACATATTTACCGGGGATGATATTCCAGAATCCGAATGTGGATGAAATGTTCTGTTCCTTGACAGAGCTGACCGAGTGTGTGACTCACTCGGACCAGAGCAGTACGATGAACTAGATGGGCAAATCTGACTGCTTGTGTTTCGACCTGAGGAGCTAAGTGAAAGAAAATGCTTAAAGTGTTTGTGTATCTCTTTAAACATTTTTAACTGTAGATATCTTCGTGTATAATAGCAATAGCAACACATTGTAAGCACCAGCTTTTCCATTTAAAGGATAAATGATGTCCTAGAAATTTACCTAGATCTCAGAAGGACTTTGACATCTTGTCTCAGTCCTAAGCACACTTTTGTGGCTAATAGTCACTTAAGTCAAATTCTCCTCAAAGGAAAGAGGGTCTAGGTGGACTGCATGTGCTAGAGAGGTAAATCTAATGGTTCGCACAAACGCACATGCATGCTGCTAAGATATGAACGAGGAGGTCAGCCTTCCTAGAAAAATACCATTCTTAGTGGAGCTCCAGTGGCCGATCTGGCACAGGGAAGCATCCTTAAACTTTCCACTGGTTTCCTTGTTAATCTGGCCCTTACCTTTTCCCCAAAATTCCCCCCAGATCTCTTATATTTCTACAAATTGGTGGCAAAAAAATTAAAAAGTCAGTTTCTTTAATCAATTTTACTCACTTTGGAAGACTATTCAAGCATTTCGCTTAGCAACACCCCAGTGCTCTCTGTATCCCATTTTTATGCCACTGATATATAAAACGTCTTTTCTACTCTCCTAGTAATTCTCTGGTTTATTATTCATTGTTTTTCTTACAGTTTTCCATATCTCTTCAGTATTAGCTACAAGTTTCTATTTCTGTAATCGGTGCTGCATATTATTTTAAGCCAATTTTAAAATAACTTCTAAATATTGCTTTTTCATGTTAAGTAAAACTAGACATCATATCTCTATTTCTGGCCTCTTTTTTACTCTTGGTAAAAAATTTTGCAGGCTCCAAAAATCTTAAGAGGTGAACTTCTGTATTTTACGGCACAATTATTGTGCCTCTGTAGCAATTTTGCTTAAGAGAAACCACATGTCTCTTGTATATGAAGTTGCCTTCATAAAGTAAAACATAGAAATAACTTTGATTTTTCATGGGTTAACTGAGCTGATACAGTAGAAGAGCATAGCCACTACATCATATTTCAAAAATAGCACTACTGTGTCATTAAAAAAATAAAACAACTGTGTCCTATTATCAAGGAGAAAATTATTCCTCCATCTGCAACTAAAGAACAAATCGAGAATTTGGTCTTAATTATGTGAAAGAGTCAGAAAGTGTATATCTCGGGGCACCTGGGTGGCTTAGTCATTAAGCGTCTGCCTTCGACTCAGGTCATGATCCCAGCGTTCTGGGATGGAGCCCTGCATCAGGCTCCCTGCTCTGCTCCCTCTCCCATTCTCCCTGCTTCTGTTCCCTCTCTCACTGTGTCTCTCTCTGTCAAATAAATAAATAAAATCTTTTAAAAAATGTATATCTCTCATATCTTTCCCACTTGAGCAATTCATTAATAGTTTGGATATTGTTTCTTGAAATTCCCAATGTGTGTCTTGCCACGGAAAGAAATTAACAAACATTAGAAGAATAATAGCAAATTATGTGAAATTTATTATTCCCTGAGACAGGTATATCCCATAATCAATAACTGGAGTTTTGGCCAACAATCGGAGAGAAAAAATTGGGAGAAAATGGAATAATATATGGGGATAAACAGAGGATGAAAGTTTAGCTGATTTTTTGGTTCATTTGTCTTCATTAAAATATGCTAGCTATTTTCTGCCAAAATGAAGTCAGGAAACTAGATAATGGACGTGGCTGACGACAGTGACTGTCGTCTTGTTACTCTAAACTCTGGTGACGGTTACACAGTGGTAATAAAATAATATAGGCATCTCCTCCTCTCTTGTTTTTTTTAATCTGAAGTATGAGAAATAGTCATACCTTGCTTATACAGTCTTTCTAAAGAAAGCACAGGGGAAACACAGTAAAGTCACATAATTAAAGGATGTGACAAGAGAGATCCAGTTGATTAGGTTTTTACTATACTTTTCTTGTGTAATGCTATAGACTAAGTACAACCATATAAAGTGAAATCCAGTTTAAAAATAACTGAAAATTATCTCATCATCTTAGTTTACATTAGATTATTTTGGGATTTAAACTAGAAGACCTTGGGGTGCCTGGGTGACTCAGTGGGTTAAAGCATCTGCCTTTGGCTCGGGTCATGATCCTAGGGTCCTGGGATGGAGCCCCGAATTGGGCTCTCTGCTCAGCGGGGAGCCTGCTTCCCTCTCTCTCTCTCTCTCTCTCTGCTTCCCTCTCAGCCTGCATGTGATCTCTGTCTGTCAAATAAGTACATAAAATCTTTTTTAAAAAAATAAAAAAAATAAATCAACTAGAAGACTTCTTTATGCCATTATCCTGATTACCACTAGATATTTGTTAGTAAGAGAAGGTAATTAAAACTTGGTAACACAAATAAATAGGCTGTTAACATCCCCAGTATCTCTCTGTTTCTCTCTCTGTCTTGTCTTTTCTTCCCCAGAATGAACTGAAGTATGGTCAAGAGTTTCATCCCCGGGTAGGTTATCTGAGATATGCTCACCAATAGATGACTAGCCTGATTGTCTTTCAGTGTGAAATCTTTCCTTGGGTTTCAAAGTCTGGTTGCTATCCCTCACATTCTCATTTTGCTCCCAGGCACTGTACCAGAGTGCCATGTCTGAAGGGCAATGTGATGTATTACTTCTGTCTTTTTTTTTTTAAGGATTTTATTTATTTATTTGACAGAGAGAGAGCAAAAACACAAGCAGGGTGAGCTGCAGCTAGAGAGAGAGGGATAAGCAGGCTCCCTGCTGAGCAAGGAGCCCGATATGGGTCTCAATCCCAGGATCCTGAGCCAAAGGCAGATGCTTAATTGACTAAACTACCCAGGCACCCCTCTGACTTCAATTTCAAATAAAATTTCTCTTTGGTCTGCTTTTTTGGGAGAAATATAAGCAAAATAAGATTTTTGAGTCTTTAGTTTTAAAAAAAGGGGGGGCACCTTTCAGATTATGTAACTAACTCAGACTTCCACTTTATCCACAACGGTCTTAATGTACACGTCACTGAAGTCACAACTGTGAGAGCTGCAAGTGCTAGGAATCTGAGGGACAGACACTGCTGGTACCTCAGGCAAGGCACTTAGCATCTCTAATGGACAGTTCCTTATCTTTAATACTCAGCAGATGATACAGACTCTGACTGATAGGGTTTTTTGTTTGTTTTGTAACATTATTGCTGTCATGACAACTACCACTATTTACAGATACAAGGATTTTGTAGTTCACATTTATTAAGCATTTGCTAAGGACACCTGGGTGGCTCAGTTGGTTGAGCATTAGATTCTTGGTTTTGGCTCAGGTCGTGATCTCAGAGTTGTGAGATGGAGCCTTGTGTTGGGCTCTGCGCTCAGCGGGAGTCTGGCTGGGATTCTCTCTCCCTCTGCCCCTCCTCCCATTCTGTCTCTCTCCCTTTTTCTCTCAAATAAATAAATGAAATCTTAAATTTTTTTTTTAAAAAGCACTTGCTAAAAGCTGGGCAGTGTACCAAGAGCTTTGCATGGATTAACTCATTTATGTATCACAGCCACCAAATGAAGTGCTTATTATTTTGATCAACATTTTAATTTTATTTATATTATTATAACATAATAAGCATTGTTATTTTATAGATGAAGAAGCTGAGGCACAGAGAGATGGTATAACTTGTCCAAGACACATAGATAAATGACTGAGGACTCTTAACCACTTGAATTCAAGTTAGATTCATATAAGCTATTGTGATTCTTTAAATAACTGTAAAGTTCTGTCATTATTAGAGTGCAGTTGTTATGAAGAAAATCATTAATACTGATTTTCTTATTCCAATCGCTCCACTTAACTACATATAAATAATTGTACTAGTTAACAGAACATGTAAATCTGAGCGGCTATTATTTACTGAAAACAAAAGTTAAGCCTTGCATAGAAGAACCTATGAGAACAGCATTCCAGATACCATCAAGCCATTTTTAAAACCCTCTCCTATCTCCCCTCCACAAAAGAAAATAAAACCAGACACATGCAGTTTAGTTGGTATATTGGTTTACTCATTTTTAATCTTTCTGCCTGCAGTGAACAAACAGTTATCATAAATTACAGATCTAAGCCCTTATGAAAGAGAAATTAATTTTATTAATGCTCCAATATAAAGCTGCCACAGAGAAGATGCCATGGCTAAAACTACAGCATTTGTCAGCAGTGATTTATAGTGTCTTTAAAACTGGTGGCATTATCTGAATTGGCCATCTATTCTTGGTTTTAAAAAGTATAGAATGGCCAACGAGAAGGAGTCAGGTGAGCTGAGACTGCTGGATAAAAAGTAACAATAATGTAACTTATCAATTCATGAGCACCTTTCATCAGAGGACTGCAACATCCTTTACAGTCATGAATTTATACGCCTCATAAATTGTTGGCCACAATGGGTGCTGTTTAATTAAAGTGTCAAGTTGGTGATTATGTAACTTTGTAAGTCGAATGAAGGAGGAAGTGGCAGATGGTATCACTTCTTTTTTTTTTTTTTTTTAAGATTTTATTTATTTATTTGACAGACAGAGATCACAAGTAGGCAGAGAGGCAGGCAGAGAGAAAGGCGGAAGCAGACCCCATGCAGAGCAAAGAGCCCGATGCGGGGCTCGATCCCAGGATTCTGGGATCATGACCCTAGCCGAAGGCAGAGGATTTAACCCACTGAGCCACCCAGACGCCCCTAGATGGTCTCATTTCTGAGGAGGAACTGAGCTCCTGCGTAAATGCTTAGAAAGGCTGTTGGGCAGCCATCATACAACAGCCCAGGGGACTCCTTTCGGACACCTAGGGATGTCAGAATTGTATTCGTATGATTCCATTTCCAAGCATTCCATTTATATTTATTGCTGCTCATGAGAAGTTTGTATTTAGGAAGGAAGGAAAGAAGCTCAAGGTTATTTTTCAGTTAGCCAAGGTCCCTTTTCCCAAATCTTCAAATTCCCTCTCTCTCCCTTAAAAGTATTGAGGTTCTCCAGTCTTGTGAGATCTTGTTAAAACCAGGCACTTCAGAAGTAAACACTAGAAGAAAATTGCCATGGACTCTAGAGCATTAATTTTGGATGAAAGGAGGTATTATTCTTGCTTATTTCTTTGATCATTCTTTATTTTTATTTTTTAATTTGTTTATTTTTTAAAAATTTGTTTAAATACAGAATCCTTGTGCTCTCTCTGCCTGTATTTTACCCACTTGTAATATGGGAATGATTGTACATCTCTACATAGTAGAGGAGGTAATGAGATAATAGAAGTATTCTGGGGGCACCTGCGTGGCTCAGTCAGTTAGGCATCTGCCTTCGGCTTAGGTCATGACCTCCAGGTCCTGGGATAAAACCCCAGAGAGGCCTTCCAGCTCAGAGGGGATTCTGCTTCTCTCTCTCTCACTCTGCCTCTCCCCCTGCTTGTGCTCTCTCTCTCTCTCAAATAAATAAATAAAGTCTTAAAAAAAAAAAAAAA